>WWET01000321.1:521886-534366 GCA_011038615.1 Limnodynastes dumerilii
CAGCCTAACCCTAAGACTCCCTTCCCCGCAGCCTAACCCTAAGACTCCCTTCCCCGCAGCCTAACCCTAAGACTCCCTTCCCCGCAGCCTAACCCTAAGACTCCCTTCCCCGCAGCCTAACTCTAAGACTCCCCTTCCAAGCAGCCTAACCCTAAGACTCTCCACCTGTTCGGTCAATAGGGCGGTGCTAAGGGTCTTCGGTGGTGTTTCTGAATAAATTGTTGGGTAAATATGGCGATCATCATACTTACGTATTCATTCATTTATTTTTCTAATTAGCGGTATTTTCAAATTAGAGACAGGCGAAAATTAGCATTCGACTGTCTCTATTTCGTATACAGCATGTTCCCAGTGGCGACTGCATCCCAATTCAGTATTCAGAGAGAGATGCGATGGGATACTTAAGGTAGGGTTCTGGCCACGGATCTATCCTCCATACGTAGGAGTGCAGGGGGTGTGTCTTTTACTCCTACGTACAGAGTTAGCCTCCGCAAAGTATGGATTTCACTATTAAGTCTAGATAGGGGCCAAGGTGTGCCTGCTCTAGCTCTCTCCGTGTCTTGTATTCACAACAACTGAACAGACTGGCACTATACACACCAAGGGTCGTATTCACACATACGTTTTTGCGTCGGATTGCGTGCGTATTTACACACGTAAGTCCTTTACACACGGACTTGTGAATCGCACTTAGGGACATACTAACAGAGGGGCATGGTTGTCTTCTACGTTCGACGTTACATGAAAGTGGGCGGGGGAGGCATTTCAATGGGCTTTTGAGGGCGCGGTAAGTAAGATACGGACGTACGTAAGTAGCATACCCGCGTAAGTACACACGTAGAGATAAGGGTGCCCTATGGAGGCGTAAGTCACCGAAAAACCCGCTCATGCGAGGGGAGTGTCACGGGTGTTGCCTTGCCACGTACATGCATAAATACGCGCACTCAGTAAACACGGATCTGTGAAACCGGACCCAACCCACTAAGATTCCACAGACAATACTCAACAAACACAGCCAAGGATGGCAAAATGAAAAGTAAATCCAGGAATAAGAGTAAGGGGAAGATACCTCAGGGTTGTCGACTCTCCCGGAATGTCTGGGAGACTCCCGAAATTCGGGCAGTACTCCCGGTATCCCGGGAGAGCCAGCAAATCTCCCGCAAGTGACTTGAGGCCCGTGGTTTCACTGAAACCACGGCCTCATGTCCTGCCCCCCTGCCTAGCAACACTAGTATACTAGTGTTGCTAGGCACAGGAAGGGACTTGATGATGCAATTTGCGGCATTAAGCCCCATCCCGACCCCTATTTCAAGTAAAAATGGGTCCGAATGAGCCAGGGGGCGGAGCCTAATGACGCAATTCGCATAACCCGCGTCATTAAGCCCCGCCCCCTGTATGAGTCGCTAGCTCTCTCCGGGATCTCCCGGAGGGAAGCTGCCAAAAGTCGGCAACCATGAGATACCTTCAAAATGTTTACTTCATCTACTATATATTCTCCTGTTACGTTTTTTCCCTTCTGTGTTGTGAGGCCCATACTTAATCAACCTCAATAGTATACTCCTATATTACAAACATAAAGCAAAACAAACTCCAAAACGCCCAATTTCAATATCTTTTACTAAATGTAGTGGTTTTTGTGAGCCTGCAGGAGTTGGAAAACTGCAACTCCCAGCATTCTCCCACAGCATAGGCATAACTTGGCAAAGCATCATGGGACTTGTAGTTTTCACAAGCAGTGCTACAGGTTTTCTAGGCCTGGGTTAGAAACCAATTGCTAAATAAAATGATCTCACTGAACAGAAGCAAAATAATGATTATTATTATTAACAACAACATCTATGCATAGGTCAAATGAAACGCAGTATTATTTAAGTGAATATAATTAGATAATTGGTTACATTTACTAAACTGCATGTTTGGAAAAGTGGAGATGCTCATATCAACCAATCGAATTCTAGCTCTCACTTTCCTATTACATACTAGAGAATGTCAGCTAGAATCTGATTGGTTGCTATGGGCAACATCTCCACTTTTCCAAACCCGCAGTTTAGTAAATCTGGCCCTAGGAATTGCTGTAGTGATAGGAGAAATGCCCGAATTTCAAGAACCTCCCGGATATTCCAGAAACGTTGGCAACATCATGAATATTGGTTTAACCCCCAAAATGGCCACGTTCACTGTATTAACTTAACAAGTACTTTGTGCATTCAGATGTACATGTGGTTTTCTTTTCTTTTTTTGCTGTGACACCTTTTATGTATAATTAGTTGTTTTATTATTTCTGTATTTTAAAAAAAATGATCTTTGAGATTAAATCACTGAGGATTCCTGCATTGTAATAGAGTTGGAAGATTAGATCTATGATATATTTGAACTATAATGTCTGTTAAAATTGCCCATAGTGAGGCCTAAGGTGCCGTATACAGGACTGATACACAGTAATAATCCCCTGTATAAGTTTGCACATGATATCAGACATTCCTCTCTTGCAATTGATAGTTTGACAAGTAGAAGCATTTTAATAGTTCAGTTGCTGGTTACACCTGACAGCTGTCATAAGACCACTGAGGAGATAGAACTGGGGATAACAAAGGACTCGTTTCACAGAACCATTTACTCTTAAAGATGTGGCTGCATTCTGATGGTATATTCCGGGTGTATGTACGAAATGTGCACCAAACCTAAAGTAAAATAAAATGCACCTGTGACTGTATAAATGGGGTGTGGTTCGGCGGTTCGAAGGGAACCAAAGAGAGTTTCTGTTCAACGCTGAAGAGAGGTTTTTCGAGAAATCCACAGCACGAATCCCCAGCAGTGACGGGTGAGTATTTCCCCATCCCCAAACCTTATCCTAATCCTCACCCTAATCTTCACTTTCCATGACATTACCCTAACCCTAACCGTCCCTTCTCCACAGCCTAACCCTAAGTCTCTATCCCCTCCACGCAGCCTAACCCTAACCCTCCCTTCTCCACAGCCTAACCCTAACCCTCCCTTCTCCACAGCCTAACCCTAAGTCTCCCCTTCTAAGCTCTATCCCCTCCCTGTAGATTAACCCTAGGGGCCAAATTTACTAAGCTGCAGGTTTGGAATAGAGAAGTTTCCCATAGCAACTAATCAGATTCTAGCTCTCACTTTCCTATTGCATACTAGAGAATGGCAGCTAAAATCTGATTGGTTGCTATGGGCAACATCTCCACTTTTCCAAACCCGCAGCTTAGTAAATCTGGCCCCAGGTCCATAGTTATAAAAAAAAGTAAAATTGTTAATAAAATGTAATAATTAAAAAAAAAACTTTTTTCTTGTAGTTTTAGTGCATTCTTATTACAAACTGAAATGTTTGCGCTATTTATAACATATTATTCCAGGTTAGAATACACTGCACGTCACTACTCTTGCGCAACGTATTATGCCGCGTAGCTGCTTTGCGCTCAGCTGCTGTGAGCCTGTACGCTATGTGTCGTAATCGCTTCCAATACAAAGACCGCTGCTGTGTGCGCTTTTGGATCGCACGTAGCCCACGCTACTTTTGCAAGCACATCTACGTCACGAACGCTGTGTAACAATTTACATTTAGTCCTGGATCAGAACCAGCATTTCTAGTACATTTACCATCTGTTTTTTTCTGGCACATGTTATAAAGTAGAAACTCTATAAAAGTTAAAAAAAAATTAAACAATCAGCAAAACTGTCTTTTATGGAACAATCTTATCACATATTCCTTTCGAAACCACTTTTTGCATGTTTTTATTTAAATTAATAGAAAATAGTCAGCTTCCTTATTAGGATTATTTCCATTTTTTTTCTCCACTCCAGGTAAAAAATATATATAAATGTAAATATATTCTTTAAAAGTGATGTTTCCTTTGGTTTTAACTGAATCTAAATGATGTAATGGTGAATCAGAGAAGCAGAGCAGAACGAAGGACGATTCTCACTTCTAGTTAGGGACAATCTTTTATTAGACAAACTCTGTGTTTCTATGAAATGATGATATCTAAGAATGAGATCATTTGAGCCTCATAACAGTAGAGATGAAGAAAAGTCCTAAGTGTCCCAATGGTGCTGGTTTTGGAACATTTTCTTAAAACATCCGTCAGTCTATCAATATCCTGCTAAATGTACGATGTGGCAATCAGCTGCCGGGACAGCCGTGGTCTGTAAGGAAAAACAAAAACTACTGACTGTAGAACAAAGTGTGCTGGAAACTTGCACAAGAAGCCTCAGATATTGAAGCCTCAGCTCACTTCATTTTCTCCGCTGGGTTCCGTTCTCCGCTGTGAACACCCATATTTATTTTACACACAGAGCCGAAAGCTAATTGTCAGTTGTGTTTATTTTAGAATATGACCCCATTTAGAAATTGACTTGGCCGTCATTCCCACCGCTTTCCGAAAGACCGGACAGCTTAGTGAAGGGGAGCAGATGGGAGAAGGGGGCACTTAGGGTTAGGCTGCGGGGAAGGGAGTCTTAGGGTTAGGCTGTGGGGAAGGGAGTCTTAGAGTTAGGCTGTGGGGAAGGGAGTCTTAGGGTTAGGCTGTGGGGAAGGGAGTCTTAGGGTTAGGCTGCACGGAAGGGAGTAATAGGGTTAGGCTGCGGGGAAGGGAGTCTTAGGGTTAGGCTGTGGGGAAGGGAGTCTTAGGGTTAGGTTGTGGTGAAGGGAGGGTTAGGGTAATGGAAGGGTTAGGGTAAAAATTAGCATAAGGGTTGGGATTGGGGAAATAGAGAGCAGCGCTTTACCTTTCTGCGGCAAGGCAGAAACTTTCTGAGCCGTTTCCCCCTTCGAAAAAGGGCCGTTCTCAGCAGCGACCCACCACACTTCTCAGATGTGTGTTTATGTTTGCAGTCAGCCTAATAAATGCCAATGTAATTGGTATTATATTGGTAAAATATGTTAGTAACAATAGATACCCTAATATAACTAACCTTCTTCCCAGGTAAGGGGAAACAGAGAGAGGTGGATGGGGAAACACAAGGAGTAAACTCATACACAAATACGTATGAGAGGAGGAGCCAAGGAGTTTATGGGGGGGCACTACTGTGAAATAATCATGTGACCTGAGGACATTACTGTATGACATAATCATGTGACCTGAGGACATTACTGTATGACAATCATGTGACCTGAGGACATTACTGTATGACATAATCATGTGACCTGAGGACATTACTGTATGACATAATCATGTGTCCTGGGAACATTACCTGCTGACATTAGTGTGTGACATAATTATGTGATCTGGAGACACTATGCTATCTCCTCAGAGATAGATATACCAAAGTGGTGGTTGAGGAGACCACATATTGGCCAATACAAAAGGGCACTGACCACACCACGCTGAGCTGATCCTAATTAGATCAAAAATTGATTAATTTGGCACTTAAAGACAGCTTTTGTGCAGTTTTCCACCCATGAAACACAGTATACAACAATTGATCCAATTAGTTGCATATTGTGTGGTTGACGTATGCTGCAAAAACACACCAGACATAGACCCATCCCAACGTTGTACATTCCTTTACCACCATTCTGGTTGCAAGGTGCTCAGCTTGAATATCACTATGAAGAATGGTGTTGCTAGGCATGTACTATCCTAAAAATAACAATACACTTCACCTGGTTAGACATACACACAACTCAGGGCATTAATACTGTGCACCTTGGTTGGTTGGGCTTTGTCGAGAGTTGACTCACCGAGTAGAATTTTCCAAAGCTCTGGAGAAACTGGAATACTCATCGGTGGAATGTTGGAGGGAGTAGAACCACACAGCCGCGTCCTGGACGAGCGTATTCCTCCCCTCTCCCCCTAGGGAATTCTGCAGGGCCTGGTAGAATGCCAGTTTACTATCACCCCTTCCTTGACGCTCCTCAAATCTCTAATGGAGCAAGAAACATTTTTAACATAGTTTATTGTATGATCAGGATTGTTAAGAGGAGTTCAAACACGGGTTCTCATAACATATCACTTCTGGAAAACCTCTCAATCTTATTACTCAGCATGTAATGAATAAAGAAAGAGTTTCCACATCATTAACCAAACATGACACTTTATTTTCCCCTTATCCAACATCATTCTAAATAACTGCATATTATACATTACAGTGGTCATAATACCATTAATTTAGAGATATAAAAAATTTGTAAAGGTTACTTTACAAAATATATAAAGAAAGAAATGAAATATTATTTCATAATACTGCAATGGATCCCAACTGTGAAAATAAGGGAATTTCAAGGGGAGGCAAATTAATCTGATTCTTCGGATGCAGGAAGAATATTTAGCTTTTGCTTGTTGCACACAGATACGGACTAGTGTTACTATTACCCTGTTATTTATCACCTCTCATCTCTAATGCTATTATATTATTACACAGACACTGACCAGCGTTACTATTACACTGTTATTTAGACTTGGGCTGGGGAACATCACCTTTCATCTCTAATACTATTATATTATTATTTTTATATTACTACACAGACACTAACCAGCGTTACTATTACACTGTTATTTAGACTTGGGCTAGGAAACATCAACCCTTGGGGTAGATCCAGAACTACGTTTGCCATACGTTTATTCACGTAGCGTATTTTCGTGTGCGTAAATTCGTTACACTCCCCTCGGCACACCCCTTGAACGTACGTATTTTGTCAAGATACGCTTTCCAAACCCTACCTTAACTTTTGCCAACGTAACCGCAGTCATACGCACACGTACGTATGGGCAAGACGAAATTACCCAGCTAAGCACGCCCATACTGTACACTTTAAATACAACCCCCCGCCTACTTAACGTGTTTATGACGTATTTTGGAGTAACGTAAAATTGGCACACCCACACGTAAGTATTTACGCGACACATACGTGAATGGCCCATACGTTCACAATTACGCTATGCTAATGAACGTATTTTCTATGGTGCGCATGCGCAGTACTTACAAATAGGCGATTTTACGTCTCCGCCACGCGTAAATTTGCTCAGAAGCGTTGTTCTGGATCAGGCCCCTTATCTCTAACACTGTTTGCAGTAGATGAAATTTGCCTCCCCTGCAATTCAATATGATTTTGCATAGGTGTAACTTTCCACCTGTTTTCCTCTTATTTTAACACTCTGGTTCCACTCTATTGACTACATGCTGCCCCTGCATGGTGCAATTGTTGTCTATACGACAAGGCCCTTAGCATTTCCAAGCTAGCTTTATTTTATTCCTAATATCTTTCAGAGCTAAGACACACTCTGAGACTAATTTGCTAGCCTCCTCCTACCCCTTGAGTGTTATCCGAAACAGGATTTGCTAAACAGAAGTCTTTGACCTTGTGTAGACTAGTAATTAGAGGAGATATTTGAGGCTTCTTGTCTTATTTAGCAGTTTGTAGGCCAATGATTAAGGTTCTATGAAATGGAATTGTGACCGAATTCTAAGAGGAACCTTCACGCAGACACAACAAATGTAACATAAGGGACGTCACATCGATGAGCCACAACTGACTGTTTAATGAAATCTTTTTCTTGTCGCTTTGCACCCAGGTATGAGTGAGCTGAAATAACCGCACAGATCTTACAGCGTGTCACACAGGGGTGTCAGACGATTATCGGAACAGAGAAGATACATAAATGAATGGATTGTAACTTATGTCTGATCGGGACAATCCAATTCTAATAATTTCACTGCAAATCTCCGATCTTCATCTGCTATAACTATCTGCTGAAAGGATTGTGGACAGGATCCAGAATCACGAAATATAGGTGTTTTCCAGTACTCTGAAGGGACCGTATTAAAATCATACAGTGGTAAAGCCACAAACCTATTTTCTGTGGGGCCAGTGTGTAAAATTTAAATTAAGGTCCTGGGCAGGGGCGGAACTACTATTGGCGCAACAGGTGTAGCGGCACCGGGGCCCATGCTAATATAAGGGCCCACAGCCGTCAACACCGCCGAAGCTCCCCACCGAGTTACCTGGGATATCATCATTGCCAAAGCAGATATTTTTTTGCGCCTGGGTCCACAGCTCGCTAGTTCCACCTCTGGTTCTGGCTACAGAAGTCCCGTACATACAAGAGGAGTGTTCTCCCCTTGACATATGTAGCGGTTATTCACAGACATGTATACATAGGGCATCAAGAAAAAAATGGACAGACCCGTCATAGAAGTGTACACACTGCTTGATTGGTTGTGTGATTTATGGTCTCCAGATTATTAAGCAGAACTAAAAATCTTTTGACACCGTCAGGTCACCTAAAAAGGTGGAAAAAGCAGTCATGTGATCTCCCTAACTCTCCTCATATCTGCTGAACAGGTGAGGTCAGATGTTGGATTGGGTTAGAATTGCATAGGTGTGTACCCAGCCAAGGCTATCTATAGTCACCACAGTACGTGGACTGAACGGGATGCAGTCTTTGGTCCGATAAAAGTATTTTAGAAATACAGGCAACCGAAAGCTCATTCAAAAAATACTACTATTGCAAAATGTTTATCGATGAATGGGTAAGCATGCAGATCATCATACTTAACCATTCATTCATCAGAAATTGCCAGCGCACACCAGACCCGCAGACTGGAGGTGACTACCAGGGTCAAGCATCGGGGGGGCTAGTTGTAGAGTCAGGCTACAGGGAGAGGAGTTTTAGGGTCAGCCTGCAGGGAAGTGAGTTTTAGGGTTAGGCTGCCGGGATGAGAGTCTGTGGGTTAGGCTGCGGGGAAGAGTATTTTAGGGTTAGGCTGCGGGGAGGAGAGTCTTAGGGTTAGGCTGCAGGGAGAGGAGTTTTAGGGTCAGGCTGCAGGGAGGAGAGTCTTAGGGTTAGGCTGCGAGGAAGAGTCTTAGGGTTAGGCTGTGGTGAGGAGAGTTTTAGAATTAGGCTGCAGGGAGGAGATTCTTAGGGTCAGGCTGCATGGGGGGGAGTCTTAGGATGAGGCTGGGGGAAGGAAAGGTGAGAGTCAGGCTGTGGGGAAGAGAGGGTTAGGGTTATGTAAGAAGAGGGTTAGGGTAAGGATTAGGAAAACGGTTGGGGTTAGATTCATACTTACTGTACCATTCACCGCTGGCTGTTCATCCTGGGGAAGATTGAGGCAAAAGCAAAGAATTTTCCATCCATTTCAGAAATGTTTGGGAGAGAACGGCCCTTTCACATGCAGACCCACTTAGCCTAGTATTGGGCTGAGGATGTCCCAATTAGGCAGATAATGAATGAGTTATGAACAAACAACTCAATAAGAAAACATCATCAACGTGACTACAGCCAATATTCTCGGGGTAACGTGTCACTACCTTTATTGCCTTAGCTCTTCTGATTAGACCGTCGTGTTCAGAGCTTCCAATGAGAAGGTCTATATCCTGGGATGCTTTCTGCTGCAATAACCTGGGTGGTGTATCTCGCAGGTAGACATTATCCACCACAGGTCCCCATGTTTGAAACGGCCCACGAAGAGCAAGAAGCTGAAGAACAAAAGGAAAAAAAACACATTAAAAGACAATATTAATTTACATTATAAATATGTTTGTTTTAATGAGGTTTGGAGAATGTGCCCTTACACATTATTATAATTATTACTTATTAATATAGCACCACAAATTGTCCGCAGCGCTTCACACAGAACATTAGACATTCACATCAGTCCCTGACCCAGGGTATGGAGCTACATACTAAGGTCTCTAACACACACACACACACACACAAACACACACACACACACACACTAGAGTTAATTAAGTCAGCAGCCAATTAACCTACCAGCACACAGGGAGAACATACAAACTTCACACAGATAAGACCTAGTCCAGGATTCGAATTCATGACTTCATGAGAAGAATATAAAGTCACTCTGGAGATTTGGTTATACATTAAGGACCTTATTCACACTTAAGAATCTTCTTAAAATAAGAACCTAAAGTCACTCCTGGGTTAAACCATGGTGATTGCAGAGAAGTCATATTTCACCTGTTGCAAACAGCACTAGTGCTGAGAGGTGATATTTCCCAGCCCAAGTCTAAATAACAGTGTAATAGTAAAGCTGGTCAGTATCTGTTTTCAGTAAGCAATTCAAAGATGTATTCCTGCATGCAAAGAATACAATTAACTTGAATCCCCCTGAAAACAACATGGTTTTGCCCAGGAGTAACTTTAAGTTCTTATTTTAAGAAGATTCTTAAGTGTGAATCAGGTCCTAAATGTCTATCAGGCCAGTTTGTTTTTAAATCATTACTGAAGTTTAAACTGCGATAAATGCCATTTTCATCAGGGTGTGCAAACAAACAAAAAAAGAAATAACTTTTTAAGTGTTCTTTATGTAGTCTAGGGACTTACCTACAGGAGGTGCCTTGACGCTGGGCAGGTGAGCTTAACCCAATATAGCTATATTGTGACCTAAACCTCCTTTTTATTTATGTGCTGACACATAGTGTTATATAATGTGTGTTTGGAGAGCCGGACCTCTCTTTTGTTCCTTTATGTAGTCTGCCTTGTCCAGACCCCAATATACCCCACAAATAATATACACATTGGAAACCTCCCTTTTTAAAATCCTTGCCACTGGTTATAACATCCCAACACTAGTGGATCCCTCTGTATAATCTGTTCAATAGCATTGAAATCTTCTGTATCCAGCACATTAATGTTAATATTAATAAACAATGTTCTATAAATGTTCTTAAACTACCAGTGAATTATATCTGTTGCCCTTTTTAGTCTGTTTGCTCAAGTATCAAGCAACGTGAAGAACTGGCAAACCTTGGTCTGTGCTGCGTTGAGGGCGATGGCGTCTACTTGGCGCAAACATTCCAGAATGTCCTCATTTCCTCCCGATAAACATCCCACTTCCTCAGACAAAAATGAAACTTGTTCTTGGGCTCTTCTCTCGCTTACAATAAGCATTGGATTAAACACAGAACCACCCTAGGATAAACGGAGAAAATTCATTAATGGCCCTGATTCACAGATAAGAAATTGTTACTTTTTAGGTGCGTATATTTAAGAAGGGATTTACTGTGCATGCGTAGCACCTTAATATATGCAATTTACGTAGGACTTAAGAACGAGAGAGCTCTGAAGTTTCTTCTAGGTTCGTAGTGACTTAAGAAGGAAGGAGCATGTTGGGAAAACTTAAGAATGAATATAAGAAGAGTGGATGGAGGGAGACATTTAAATTAGAAAATCTGGACGCGGTTAGGCAGAAACGTTCTTAATTAGCCGCCCTACGCACACAACTAAGAACCTAAAGTTAAGGTAGACCTATGGCATTCTTAAGTCAGTTAAGAAAACCTGGGGTGTGTCAGGGGAATTGCATTGCTACTAGTTGTGTATAATTAAGAACCTAAATCATTCTTAACTGTGAATCAGTTTCAATGAGCTTAAGAACAATTTATTTTGGATTTAAACATTTTAAGACACAATATAAAAAAAATAAAGCTGTATATCACAAGCACACATAATAAAGCAGGGAGCTCAATCCCTCCACATAGCGAGGACGGGATCTCCAAACACAGAACGTAGTATATCCCAACCATATCCATCATTGCAAGGGATGGGGCTGGCTACCCAAGCACTGGCAATGATGAATATGGTGGGGGATCAGGTGTTGTAAAACTACATATCCCAGCATCCCAGCATCCTTTGTAATGTATCAGTTAAGCCTATACAGTTAAAGTATGCTGGGACTCGTAGTATCACAACACCTGAAAGCCACAGGCCTGTGTTAGATTTTTGATGCTAAGACCCTACCTTAACATGTCCAATCCATTCGCTCGATTGGTCGGCAGTTTTGTTAGGACACCTTGGGCCAGATTTACTAAGCTGCAGAAAAGTGGAGATGTTGCCTATAGCAACCAATCAGATTCTATTTCACATTCTCTAGTATGTAATAGGAAAGTGAGAGCTAGAATCTGATTGGTTGCTATGGGCAACATCTCCACTTTTCCCAAACCCGCAGCTTAGTAAATCTGGCCCCTATACTTTAAGAAGTAATAGGAAACCAGTGTGGAGGTCTGGATCCAAAGGGTCCAAAGTCATATAAGAAATGTGTTGTCTGCACATACTCACTTGCTAAATGTGTGCGTATTACAATCCTTACATTCATTAACGTTAATATCCCGGGCCGCATTTATAGATCCGTCAGTGAAAGGTTCGCAATTATACGCACGGACGTTGCAAGGCCACACCCATAACTCTTCCCGCACACGGACGGATTGCTGGAGACTTACCAGTCCCTCAAGCACTCTCATCTTTTAGTTGCATTTTACGTGCGTATAATACTTATGTACGTACGTATCTAACTAAACGCGCCCTCAAGTGCTCATTTAAATGCCTCCCATTTTCACGTATATCTTTCTCCGGATGAAATACATCCATACGTATTTTCCCAAGTGCAATTCACAAGTCCGTGCCTAATGGACTTACGTCAGGGTTGCTGACTCTTCCGGAATGTCCGGGAGACTCCCGAAATTCGGGCAGTACTCCCGGTATCCCGGGAGAGCCAGCAAATATCCCG
>WWET01000321.1:534489-552959 GCA_011038615.1 Limnodynastes dumerilii
GCACAGGAAGGGACTTGATGACGCAATTTGCGGCATCAAGCCCCGTCCCGACCCCTATTTCAACTAAAAACGGGTCAGTATAAGCAAGGGGGTGGAGCCTAATGACGCGATTTGCATAACCTGTGTCATTAAGCCCCGCCTCCTGAATGTGTCGGTAGCTTCTCTCTGGGATCTCCCGGAGGGAAGCTGCCAAAAGTCGGCAACCATGACTTACGTGTGTCAAAATTTAGTTACTACTCATGCGCAGTTCATCCGATCCTAAAAATACGCACAGAACTCCCCACAAAAACGGTTCTCTGAACACGGCCCCTCATATCTATACTAAGACAAAACAAAACTACTTTTTTATCAGTACAGCTGAAACTAGTTTCTCAATGAACATAAATTGTTTTTTTTAAAACAACTACAAAATAATTCACAACATATATAAAAATAAATGTCTTGTTCATGGCTGACCGGGCTGAGGGGGGGAGGGCAGTCTCTTTTTCCCTTTCTACAACCTATCTGTGTTCCCAGTTGGCCGATGTGCCAGGTCTTCCTCAGGGCTTATATTGGCCAACTAGGAACTGGTGTTCACGTCCCAGATACGATTCTGTTGCAATATATAGACCAGTTGTGCAAACGTCAGGACAAGTCTTACAAAACTTTCTGTAAAATGTTTTTATTTATTTATATCAAGTTTTAGCTATTTCCTCCATCTGCTCATGTAGATATCGTGTCACAGGAAGAACTCTGTGATATTTCAACATTTGGAATAGAAATGTGGTTAAACCATGTTATTTATGTGTTATTGTTATTCAGTGTATGGTATGTGAAATATTGGTTGTAACGAATAAATAAAGGAGAAACTAAAGTCTTTCAAGTCACTAGAAGCCTCTTCTGTAGCAATCATTATCTCTCACATTTCACAGCTTTCTCTATGCTGAAAGCCTAAAAATATATATGTTTACAGGTGATTTAAATATGTAGAAATCTCTCTGTCTATCTCTCTATCTATCTCTCTATCTATCTCATATCTATCTATCTATCTATCTATCTATCTATCTATCTATCTATCTATCTATCTATCTATCTATCTCTCATATCTATCTCATTATCTATCTCTCATATCTATCTCATTATCTATCTCATTATCTATCTCATATCTATCTATCTATCACCAGCATATGTACACCAGCATTTGTATACCAGCATACATACACCAGTATACAGTATGTATGCCTCATCGATAGCAATCATTATCTCTCACATTTTCACACCTTTCTCTATGCTGGGAGCCTAAAAATATCTATGTGTTTACAGGTGATTTAAATATGTAGAAATCTCTCTGTATATCTCTCTGTCTATCTCTCTATCTATCTCATATCTATCTATCTCATATCTTTCTATCTCATATCCATCTATCTGCGCATACTGAAAGTGACATTCTCTATACATACTCAATGTCGCCTATAGTGGACGACCTCAGTCGCTCCTAGTCACCTGACTCAAAGTCGGCTATTGTCACTCCAATTGTTAGTCGCTCAAATATGCTTCCAGTGGACGACCAGCCTAACCCTAACCAGTAACTGGTGAAGGACATTAGAATGCAGCGGATGATTATGAGGAACCGGCACGAGAACCAGGAACCGTGCATATAACAGGAGGTTCCCCGGGGACAGTCAATATCAGGTTGTCGAAATTTTAAAAACCCGAATCTTGTCAAAAAGCAGCTGACATTCGGCTGTCGGCAGTTTCACTTTTTAAACTGCAAAATTGCCTTAACGGTAAACGAGTCCCGGTAAAACAGGCGCAAGTGTAGACCCGAGCGAAATCATGGTGCAATGCAAGTTACTTTGCTTTTGCTCATAGCATTCGCATACTGCATAGCTTTATGTTGTATCTGTAAATTAGAGTTGAGCTAAGTAACATCACCTCTCAACTCTAATTCAGTTCTCTCAGTTTAAGTTCTCCTTCCCCTACAGTTCAGGGTGAACTTGCCGAAGTTACATTTCCGCTTGTTTGTCTGTAGACTCCTAAACGCCAGATCAGCCCTGAAGATGGTTCTACCGAAGAGTTACCTTTTACCCAGCAGGGCTCCTCTATGATTCCCTTCACAATAGGGTGAGGAGAGCAATTAAGAACGTATCACTGTGGAAAATATATGCACTGAGCGTTAACTAAAAGTATCTTAGATTTACATAGATTTCAAAACCTGTTGTCAAGGTTCAAGCTAAGAAATCCTTTGCAGCTCGGGGTTGATGAATATCTCATTAAAACAGACACTTCACATCTCTGTCAACGATAGAAACTTTCTTTGCTAGAACAGAGGAAGTTTGTGGCCTATTTTGCAACTGACGTTCTGCCTGAGTGTGTTACTTTCATAACAGTAAAACTAAAGGCGTCGCTGTCATTCTCCTGACAGCTCAACATCGGCTACACCACCATATGTTAGCTGCAATGGAATGTAAGCAGGTAAGTTGTTTTACTTCATTTATGTTAACAGGTCCAACTTTCTAGACTGATTAAGCTGGTAAACCGTACAGCACATTAAACAACAAAATAATGACTTTGTTGAAATGAGTCTTTGTGCTAAATTAAAGTGACTGATTACATTAGAATGTATATCCATTCTCATAAGAAGTAACTAATATTCTCTGTTTATTCAAACTTTGGTTTCAACCTACTCAGGGTGCAAATATTTCTTGGCATAACATAACTAAAACTTATTACAACCCTTTTATTGCACATACTGTTCTCCAATAAGTCAATTTGATTCTAAACAATTGGTCAAGGTATTTATTAAAAGAGCAATAATACAATCTAAATAAAAGGGATCTACGTTTAAATATTGTTGCAAGAATTACAATGTAATCTTAGCTTAGAGAAACACACTTGATGATGATTCTAACCCAGTGTGCACCATCTATTTCAGCTTTTCGTGTTTTATTTGATTATTTTTGGCTTTTTCATATGGTTTAACAGAAACCACAGAAGGCTGACTGCCAGACCCTATTTTCTGAATTGACCACTAGTAAAAAAAAAATAAAAAAATAGCTAAATAGCTTGCACTAAAAGTATATATGCAGCATTATCCATTAAACAGCTTAAGTCAAATGCAAAAATTTAAAAAGCAAACTTGGAAATACAGCATAAAATAATATTTTCCTATTTGCTGAGTTAACTCTGGGTATTTATTTATCGACTCCAAATATAAGTTGTGTTAAATCAATAATTGAATTTTCTTAAAAAAGTACAAACTTTTTTTTACAAAGATTACTCCAGCATTCCTAACTAGAGTAAATACAATAATTACTTTGGGTCCGATCCAGACCTAAGATCGTTTTATGTACGCAAGCGTACCTAATTTACACACTACTAAGGATAATGCCCTCCTCTTGGCACTCTCCTCACATATACGTAACTTAGCTGACTTATGTGTTCAGAACCCTGGCTTAACTTTTCCTTGCGTATCTGGTCGTATGTTTCGCCTTGTTGTGTGTAAGTAAATTAGCTGTCGTTATTACGCCTGGATCCAGTCCGGTATGTATACACAGTCAATGCAATATGAAATAAAAAATAAAAAAAATCCTAGTTTGTTAAGGGCAACACAATAAAAGCACGTCAAAAGTAAAAGAAAACAATTACACCTAAATGTTGCCATTATTTCTATGGGGTTATGGTGAGTTAAGAGTTATAGGGGTCCATTTATTATAACGCTCATTGTGAGCGCACCTCGCAGTGAGTCTTGCACCTGTTTCCGCCAAATGTAATATATCTCACCTGTCCGGCGAGGTTCCACGATGATCTGCGGGACTTTCGCCGGGATCGAGTGAAGAATTAGATCCCGCGCAAGCGCAGTAGTTGCCTTTTGGGATTTAGAAACTTTTGTCCCAAAAGGCAAGTAACACCGCGCATGCATGGGAATACGAAGCAGACGCGGCGCCGGGACAGGTAAGAAATTTGTTTATTTTGTATCGTTTTTTAAAATTATTATTATATTTAAGTATTTTTATTAAAAATTTATTAATTATCTATATAAAAAATGTTTTTTATATTTTTTTTGTGTACATTTTCGTTAGTGTTTTGCATTACAGTGATCTCCCGATATATACCCCCGTTTTCCTCCCCCTATTAACAGCTATTAGAGGGAGGAAAAAGGGGATATAGGGGGGGGGGCGCTGTAATACCTACCCTAATGCCATCTTGAGATGGCGTTATTTAACGTATCGGCACGGATTGTTAAAATCCGCGCCGACACTTTGTAAATTTAGCGATCAGCCCGCCCGCATTCATTAGAGCGGGCAGGCGATCGTGGGTAGGAATGCTAACGATCACCATGGTTTCCATGGCGATCATGGCATTAGTAAATGGTGATGCCTTCATTTTCAGGAGGTCTTTATCTCCTGAATATGAAGTTATCACCATTTAGTAAATGGAGCCCATAGTATTAAAATTATAGTATATTATAGTGAACCTCATGTTCTCATCAGAATGTTCTCAAGTATCATCAATAACAGATGGGGAAAATGTGATGAGATAACAGCCTATCTAGGGGCCAGATTTACTAAGCTGCAGGTTTGGAAAAGTGGAGATGTTGCCCATAGCAACTAATCAGATTCTAGCTGACATTCTCTAGTATGCAAAAGTTAAATGAGATCTAGAATCTGATTGGTTGCTATGGGCAACATCTCCCATTTTCAAAACCCCGCAGCTTATTAAATCTGGCCCTAGATGTCAAAAGAGTATGAAAAGTGACGTCTGTATGAAAAGTGTTTACGGTACATAAAAACATAGCATTTGAATACAGATTTCGCAGACCATGCTGCTCAGATCTTTTTTTGAGTCGTTTTAGCTGAGCTTTACGTTTATAGTCAGTATGATGCACATAGCACATGATAAGATTTTTATAGAGGATTAGATAAAATATTTATACAGTCTGTGGTTTATTTGAGCAGTGTGGACATGAAATTAAAGAACAAGAATTTGCAATATTTTCCACGTGGATAAAAGTTTCCTCAATTTTACAATCTATTTTTTGAAATAAAATAATATAAACATTTCAGCTGAATTCTGTCCCTTATAGACCTCAGATTTTAATGTTGCATTATACAGTATTACAAAACAAAGGTTTGTTATATTATTTGTGGCAGCCAGATAATGGTTTCGGAAGTAGATTGAGCATATTTTCATTTGCAAATTGTTCTGCAAAAAATTTGCTTCGATTTGCATTTGTCGATAGAACTTCAGTTTAGCAGAATGCAATCTTAATTACCAGTCACAGCTCAGTCCAGTGATGCCACAGTCTTGCACACTGACAATGATTTAATGATTGCTGTCATAGGTTAGAAATCAGGAACCAATGGAAATGTAGATATAGTGTAGACAGAGGTTATAACAGTGCAGATAACGGAGATGGAATCTTTCCACTTCTGCAAAATAGTTCATTTGGCTGATAAACGGCCGTAGCAGTCACCGGACCTAATCCAGACCCCAGACCGCAGCCATAACGGAGTTTCAACATTAGAACGCAGTGAGATACTAATTCACGTGGGAGCAAAGGGAGAGGACACTCAGTGCACAGGCACAGAGTTACGAGAGCTGACCCCAGCCTTAATATTTCCGCAATGTCCTCACTTAAAATGGCGACGTTGCAGAAGTTTGTATCGCACATAAGGGCCAAACCCAACGTGCGTATTCTTATTCTTAAGAAGGAAAATACACACGGGAAGTTAGGGGACCCCTGGGGCACTCTAGGTTCAAAAAATAAGGGGGAGGTGACGTGGGAGGGACATTGAAGTTAGGTGCAGATACATGCTTATATATACATGCTTATCTGCGCCTTCTTAAAGCTTTCTCAGATGTGATTCAGGTCTCCAATTCCTTAAGGGAATAATGTAGCGTGCGCACACGCAAAATGTGGTCATTTTTCGCTATCTGCGTACGAAAGTCTGAATCAGGTCCACGGGACACGGCAAGACTCCCGTAGCAAAATAGTTGTCAACACAAACACCTAAACACCAATTCAAGTCAGAAAACAGCATCTGCCTTCAACCTTCTTCTATACTCTCATTGTTCTGTGAATCCAGTTGCCGATGTTGCATTGTTCTGTGACTCCAGTTGCCGGTGTTGCATTGTTCTGTGACTCCAGTTGCCGGTGTTGCATTGTTCTGTGACTCCAGTTGCCGGTGTTGCATTGTTCTGTGACTCCAGTTGCCGATGTTGCATTGTTTTGTGACTCCAGTTGCCTGCGTTGCATTGTTCTGTGACTCCAGTTGCCGGTGTTTCATTGTTCTGTGACTCCAGTTGCCGATGTTGCATTGTTTTGTGACTCCAGTTGCCGGCGTTGCATTGTTCTGTGACTCCAGTCGCCGGTGTTGCATTGTTCTGTGACTCCAGTTGCCGATGTTGCATTGTTTTGTGACTCCAGTTGCCGGTGTTGCATTGTTCTGTGACTCCAGTTGCCGGTGCTGCATTGTTCTGTGACTCCAGTTGCCGGTGTTTCATTGTTCTGTGACTCCAGTTGCCGATGTTGCATTGTTCTGTGAATCCAGTTGCCGGTGTTGCATTGTTCTGTGACTCCAGTTGCCGGTGTTGCATTGTTCTGTGACTCCAGTTACCAATGTTGTGTTGCATTGTTCTGTGACTCCAGTTACCAATGTTGCATTGTTTTGTGACTCCAGTTGCCGGTGTTGCATTGTTCTGTGACTCCAGTTGCCGGTGTTGCATTGTTCTGTGACTCCAGTTGCCGGTGTTGCATATTTCTGTGATTTCACTATTTGTGTCCATTACATAGCTCCCAACATTTATAAACCCAAAAGCAGAAAAATATAAGCCCTGTCCTGGTTCTGCCCCAAACTCTGCCCAAATGACCATAGTTGGTCATAAATGCCAACTCCCCTTTACCATCAAGCATTGTTATTGTGCTATTATTCTGGGACCCCCCCAAGTCATTGTTTCATTATTTTGGAACAACTAAAACCAGTCTCCAATCATACTTATTACATGAAATATTTCAAGTAAAAAACATATAATCTGCCACTGATAACAACGAATAAGATAAGGACTATCTTTTGTCTGATGATGGAGCCTGTTTTTCTGTGATATTTTATTAGTTGATATGGGCTACAGAATGTCATATTTTGTTTTAACCATGTCAATAAAATAATCTCAACTGTATAATTATAATAACACCCTATACTACTAGTATTAAACCCAAGTGTTCCTGTAATCTGGTCTCTGGGTTTCGATTTTGAATGCATTTCCTTTCAATGTGCTTCTTGTTATGGGAGTTACTGAGAAACAGCATTTTGTACTGTTATATAGTAGTTGCTACTGTGAATTACAGCAACTGTGATGAAAGAAAAATTTAAAGCTACAAAATATTGCACGCACTTATACAAAACTGCTTAAAGTTCCTTAGAGAAAGACTTTTACTTTTACATTTCCTTTTGTGGAAGTTCAGCTCAGGGGCGTAATTGCAGGGCAGCATTGCCGACTTTCCTGGAATATCCATGAGATTATCCAGTTCTCCCAGTATAATGTTTTTTAATGAATGGGTGAGTGTGCCGATCTGCATACTCACCCATTCACTTTTGCCACGCACCCGCCGCAGACAGCGGACTTTTAGTGTTAAGCAGGGGTTAGGGTTAGGCTTTTAGGAAGGGAGGATTAAGGTCACGCGGGAGGGAAGGGGGGTCTTAGGGTTAGGCTATAGAGAAGGGAGTATTAGGATCAGGCTACAGAGAAGGGAGGGTTAGGGTTAGGCTATGGGAAAGGAAGGATTAGAGTTTGGGTCATGGAAGGGGAGGGTTAGGGTCAGAATTAGGGGAAGGGTTAGGGTTAGTTTCTAGATTTACTTATTGGAGCACTGTGTTCGATGCTCCGGGGATCGATTGCTATGCCTTATCGAGGCATAAGCAATCTATATTCCATCCAGTTTGAAACTTGCTGAGAGAAAACAGCCCTATTGATATAAGACTGTTCTTATCAGGGAGCCATACCCCCAAAATAGGTTGTGTAGTGTCAGCCATCAGCAGCTACGTGAACTTTTGATCTGG
This sequence comes from Limnodynastes dumerilii, assembly GCA_011038615.1. Lineage (NCBI taxonomy): Eukaryota > Metazoa > Chordata > Amphibia > Anura > Limnodynastidae > Limnodynastes > Limnodynastes dumerilii. The sequence goes on from WWET01000321.1 coordinate 542,529, forward strand.
ATTGGGTTCAATTGTGTGAGCACACCCTTACTGTAGAATGTTCCTTCAGCCCTTCCCATCCATGAAATGCCCCTCTTAATGCAAGCAGTTATAGCAGTGGGTCTGGAAAATGCATGTGCATTCTTTTTGGGTATGCATGGTATGCAGAGATACGCTACGCCATCAGGCCTACATTCATCTCTGGATCAGGCCTTCTATAGCTCTACAAAAAAAAATTAACTCTATAGAACCACTATTATTTACAACATGGAGTGTGTCAGCTGTTAGATTTGAATATGGAATATATACGGTTAATATTACAGCCATTGATTTTTGGACACCAAAACTTCATTTTGTCCCAAAATGAAAAAATTACTGGAAACCTCATCAAGATGAGGCCAACTGCACTACTGGTATCATAACAAGAAATCACATGAAAGCATAGTATAAAAAGCAAAGGTTTTGGTTAGCTTATAAAAAAAAATCAGTAGAAGTGCTGTACAAACATGAAAGCAAGAGATGTAAATGAAATATAATTTCCCTGTACTTTTGCTATGGTCAGATTTCAGTTACCCAGTTTCTAGCTCTATCATAGATACATATGAACCTTTATCAAAATTTTAATTCAAGGGACCGCAATGGGCACAAACTGTAGGTCAACTTGGAGAAATATTGGGTCACAATGCTTAGTATAAGGAAACAACATGTTATTTATTTAACATTATGTTCCCTTATATATTACATATATGATATATATCTGTTAAATATTCAAACACTTGCATGTAATATAGACCCAACATTGTAATATTGAAATATCACGACATATGGGGTCCACATAGTAAAATCTATGATATTGTTGTGATTGTCCATGACAACTACTCCCACCAGAACCTCAAATCAATCTGAATTCATTGCCAGTAGTGCAGTGGATTCCGTTCCTCAGCTATTTACTATAAAAGGAAGTAATGGAAAAAGTAAAAGAATGAGTTAGTAAGTCAACAGCTTTCATATCATAGAATATAGAGCCTGAGGACAATTTATTAATTAATCTCAAGTTCTGTTTTCTCATTCCATTTAGTAAAAAAATAAAAATAAATAACAAACAATATTTAAAAAAAAGAATAATTTAAAAGTATTAACATAGATAAAAAGCTTTATTTAAATAGCATAACAAGCATTCATAGGTTCCCCAGCTATGCTTATTAACAGGGTCAGATTGTGGTTTCCAAGTACCCTTGGGCATTCTGGAACTTCAACCTACTTGAGTCGCCTGGTGGAGAAATGTTCGCTTTAGCTAAAAATTGTCAGGGCCCAGTTCTCCCTCTGCATCAACCACTATGGCCTATTAAATGTTGTCATTAGTGGGACTTGCCTCCCACAAAAGTATTTCTTTTATGGAAATGGCCCCTTGATGTAGATAAATAGGGTCAAGGACTATTAATGATGGAAGCATTTCCTTTTATATGGAGGTAGAGAATATCAGGCTTTAATAAATAGACAGATTTACATTTTTATATGTGTCATTTTTAACAAGGGTTTATTTATTTTATTTTTTACTTTTTATAACCTTTTTTTTATTTTTTACCCTTTTACCTTTATTTTTTATCTTTACCTATCTTTTTGCATAGATATGGATAAGGCCTCTCAATCAGTTGATTATATTACATAATCATAACAATAGATCAGATCCAGAGTTTGAAAATAAGAGGAAAACAGGTGGAAAGTTACACCCAGGCAAAATTATGTTGAATTTTTAGGAGGAGTCAAATTCATTTTATTGTTTGCATGCAGGGAGAATATTTATAATTATCGTTTTTGCTTATTACACACAGAAAATTACCAGCTTTACTTTTACACTTATTTAGACTGGGGCTAGAAAACATCACCTCTCAACTCTAATACTGTTTGTAACAGATGAAATTTGCTTCCCCTGCAATTCAACATGGTTTTGCCCATCTGTTTTCCTCCCACTTTCAAACTGTGGATCTGGTCCTTTGTGCAAATGAGATAAATGATGTACCGTAGAATGGAAAGAGAGGTGATTAATGGGTTTTCCAATAAAAACAACTGAAAACCTGGACATAGCAGTATATTTTAATGTATATTACCTTCATCTACCAGTAGCTTTTTGAAGTAAACCTGTTCAATCTAGCTGATTGTATTCTGGTTTCTAGGTCTCCGGTAACCACAGCTATTTTTATGTCATGTCACCCTAGATCGAATTTCTATTTTTAAAAGAACATTTCTTAAAATAGCCGAATGAGTTTGTCTACAGTAAAGATCAAAATCCTAAATTGTAAACACTTTACTGTAATAATCAGAAATAATTTGTGTATCCTAATTTAAATATTCAGTATATAATTACAGCAATTGTAAATGACGGAGGCGTTCCATATAAAGGGCCAGAACAACGCTTGTGAGCAAATTTACGCGTGGCAGAGACGTAAAATCGCGTTTTTGTAAGTACTGCGCATACGCACCATAGCGTAAATGTGAACGTATGGGCCATTCACGTATGTGTCACGTAAATACTTATGTGTGGCCGTGCCAATTTTACGTGAGTCTAAAATACGTCTGAAATACGTTATTTAGGCGGTGGTTTGTATTTGAAGTGTACAGTATGGGCGTGCTTAGCTGCGTAAATACGTGTTGCCCATACGTATGTGAGCAGCTGACATCGGTTACGTGGACAAAAGTTAAGGTAGGGTTTGGAAAGCGGATCTCGGACAAAATACGTACATTCAAGGGGTGTGCCAAGGGGAGTGTATAGAAAGTACACACGGGTAAATACGCTATGGGCCTGATACAGAATAACGCCCGCCGTCGCTAGGACGGCGGACGTAAGTGTAAGATCGGCTTTTCAGACGATCTGCGCATGCGCCAGGCAGATGTTGCCCGTCGTTGCTACGGCAACGCCCGATCGTGGATCGGGCGTCCGTAGCAGCGCCGTAGGGACGCTGGAGGGGACGTCCCCCAGCATCCCTACGTTCAGGTTAGTGTAGGTGGGCGGGGGGAGCTAATGAAAATGGGAGGGCGGGCTAGGCGGCAGGCGGCCATACGCTCCTGTGCGAGCGTATGGCCCCTTCCTTATGCCGGCTGAAGTTAGGATAGCCTTCAGCCTGCGTAAGGAAGGGGCCATATGCCCGCACAGGGGGAGTGTCGGGGTAAGTGAACGCCGATACGCTGTGCTTTAGTAAGCACAGCGCATCGGCGAAGTTCAGGATCAGGCCCTATGTGAGTAAACGTATTGCAAGCGGAGTTATGGATCTACCCCAAAGTCATTAGGAGCGCTGTTTGAGGTTATTGATCTCCAAAGTGATGTTTAAGATCCCAAGTAATTTACACTTGAGAAAAAACCCTGAAGTGATCAAAAAAGAACTCATATTAACAGCGACATTAGAACTCACCATTTACAAATATATTAGCATCCCTACATTGTAAAACACCAAGGACCTCATCCTGATTTACGTACGACACTCAACTTCCGCAAGCTGGAAGTCGGGTGTTTTTCCTGCACTGCGCATGTACGTTCCAGATGTTATGCAACAGATCTCCCAGCATACAGCACTTAGTTCTGCACAATGGGAGATCCGTCTGATGGAGAGTCACTGCAGATCCTCAAGTCTAATCCCCATGGGGCGGAGATAGCCAGGCAGATGATGGAGCGCGGGCGGCGGTAGGCACGTCCAGAGAACTTAAGGTAAGGTTCTGGACACGTAAGTGTCCAAAATGCCATACGAGAGAGGGGAGCGAGATTGGAGTTCACTTAACTCTCACGTGTGGACTTACGGAACACGCATTGAGGTTTGAATCAGGTCCTAAGTTATAAATAATTAATAGAACCAGTTATAGCCCAAGATAATCACCTAATGTGATATAACGGATGTGTTGAAGTTGTTCTACACTTTAAAGAAGTGGTGTACTTGTGAAACAAAGATATAGCAACTTCTTCCTCAACTCCAACCTAATAGCTCCACTTAGCATGTTAGCTGTTATGAGCAGGGCCTCTTCCCTCTTGTCATCACCACTCTGCCCTGTCCTCATTAATTCCCACCTTCTCTCTCTACTGTCCATCTCTCTCCTTATTCATCTGCTCCTACACACATATCCAGCATCTCTATCTCCATACATATTATCTATCTCCTTATTCATCTGCTCCTACACACATATCCAGCACCTTTACCTCCCATACATATTGTTCTGCAATTTTTGTACTGTATTTCATTTTTGCATTGTACTTGTATTGTATTCCTTATTTATTTGAACTTGTACCCTGTTAATTGTGTTGTATATGTAACTATTGCCTTTGTACGGCACCGCAGATACCGTGTGGCGCCTTATAAATAAATGCATGCATTGTATAGCATAGCTTACAATAAAGTTATCATGTCATAATATGTTAGGTACCAGTTTCCTGTAACAAAGGCCAAGAATCATAATATTTATGACAGAGAAGCCAATAAATTCACTAGGAAAGAAAAGCTCATGAATAACAGTTAGGTCTCATGAATATTAGTCAGGCCTCATGAATATTAGTCAGGCCTCATAAATATTAATCAGGCCTCATAAATATTAATCAGGCCTCATGAATACTAGTCAGGTAGTGCTTTTTAAATGTTCACAGAGTGAGTACCGTATTGTTGCTGATGTTTTGGCATGGAGTGTACACATGTTTATGGATGAAATATATTTGTAGATGATAATCACAGTATTAATATTGATCAAATGCTGGTAAAAACTGCAGAACAATGTACAGTCAATACAAACCTTTAGCCTATGGATTATTAACCTTGCAGTGGGTCTAAAAGTATATCTTTATATATATGAGCTCCACTATTTGACAGGTACCAACAAAAATAAATATATTTTGTCAACAGGAGTACCAGGTCAACTGCTTTATAGTCGACACATATTAGAACCGCGCAACAGTTTTGTATACCGTTTGTGGACGGGATTCAGATTTAATAACGCAAGGGGACTGACGCAAGCCGCTTGTGTAAGTCCCCTTGCAAATGACATTTGGGCATGCTCACTACAGACGTTACGAAGAAGATCTCAAGGCACACAAAACTCTGCTCAGTACGCATGGAGAACCGTAGATGGGGGCATCTGAGGCGGAACTACCACTGGTGCCACAGGTGCAGTGGCACCGGGGCCCATGCTGATACAAGGGACCTCAGCCGTTATCACTGCTCCCCACAGGTTACTTGGGATATCATCAGGGCCAAAGCATATTTTTTGCACCTGGGCCTACAACTCGCTAGTTCCGCCTCTGGGGGCATTCCATGCAGAATAACATTTGCGGGTGGCAAACTACAGCTCCGTGTGAATCTATGTGAACACTCAGGTCCTATGGAGCACTTACGGCTGCTTTAGAGTCGCAGAAAGAGGATAAAGACTGCATGAGAGAGGGGAGTGACAGGGGGATTCCGTCCCCTCTTCCGTGCAGACGTCCAGGCCCTCCGTACATACAGAAAACGTGCAAAGAGCTGGAGACAGACCAGTATTATTAAAATTAAGTGAATCTTAAACAATAGAAAAAGACTTAATACACTTTTTTTCCATCCTCCTTTAAAACACACAGAGCCGGGGTCCCACTACTCTGATCATTTCTCTCTCAGTTCTCGATACTCTCTATTTAAATACTTCCGTCTTCACCTTTTAACCTTCATGTTCTACTTCATCTGATGATGACTGAAAATGTCCTAATGATGACTGAAAATGGAAGGTCTCTTTCTATGTTTAGACCTTAATTCTATTTTTACAAATTGATTCTCTATTTAGATCTTGTTACTATCTTTAGCTTGCGAGCTCCAGTAAGCAAAATGACTTTATCATTTCTTAATAGCAACCTCCTATATATTAATTGTAAAGCATAAAATGCAAATTAAGGTGAACACTGGGGACCTGAGCCCCACCCCGGCCATGGATTCCATATGTGTGGGAGTGCCTAAATCCGGACAAGAGAGGGGAGTGAACTCCCCCTGTCTCTCTCCTTTCTCGTGCATAAAAAGTGACTTATGCTGCCATAAGGCAGCCTTTAGTCCCACTTGCTGATCAGCGGCCAATCCGACTACTGATCTGCACATAAGTGGGTGATCACACCCATACTGTAATATTTACATGCTTCTCCACACCCACCTTAATGTGTGGAGGGAAGCACCGCCCATTTCTTCTTAATTGCCACGGCACAGAACTTCGCCCTCCAGTCAAAACAGCCCAGTTAAGCACTTTGCATGAGTAAGTGGGCAAATATACAGACCTGTGGATTTGGTCCTGGGTTACATAAGCCTGGAACAGTTGTGTATTTTTAAATAAAGTTGACAACATGTAGTGGAATAGCCCAGCATTTTTGCTGTGAAATTTACCCTATTCACTAAGTGTTACCAGGATCTGCCATACTTTATTTTGTTTTATTTTTTATTTTTGTTTTAAGATTTATGTTTTGTATTATGTTTTATAATTTGTGTTATGATTTATGTTTTGCTTTATGTTTTGTATTATGTTTTATATTTTGTTTTAAGACTTATGTTTTGCTTTATGTTTTGTATTATGTTTTATATTTTTGTTTTATGATTTATGTTTTGCTTTATGTTTTGTATTATGTTTTATATTTAGTTTTATGATTTATGTGTTGTTTTATGTTTGCAGATCTGCTTCCTCTTTTGCAGCAATAAATTAATGAAAACATCTGCAAGCTTGTATTGACCAACTTCTCTGTTTGTATTAAGATGAATTTTCCTTTTCTAATTGCATTCTAAACTCTACAGATTTGGTCAAAAGGTTTTGCCACCACATCAGAGACGCTAAATTATTAACCACAGACCCTTTTCTTCCATCTAAGCCATTTAATGCATCTATCTTCTTACTCGTAACCATTCATGCTCCTTTTATGTTATCTTAACTGACAGCACTTTTCTGAATTCCGCTTTTTGCAAAGCAACTTCTACAAACTCCATATGCCAACTTTATGCAGACATAGGAAGCAGCTTATTGCCAACAGTTAAGGGGCACCTTAATTGCTGGATGAGTTATATAATGGCTCACATCCATTGGTTTCTTTGTAATTTAAGCACCTCCCTTATCCTATTCCCATTGGAGCTCTGGAAGCTGGTAGAGGAGGAACCAGAAACATATTATGTGCTGGCAGTGGCAGAAGTACTGGAGACAATGGAATCTCTCCAGGCACCAGAACTTACGCCACTGTGTGTTGTCTGTTACTATTATGTGTTAGTGTTACACTGAGACTGTGGTATTGGCTATCGAGGAAGAGTGGATGCCTGCAACCATTAAGTCTGTTATGGCAAGCAGGGGTGTTGGGAGTGCAACACAAAGAGGGGTAGATGTCAATAAAAGGGTAAGTCTCCCATGCAGATCAGCAGCCTGCACGACCACTGATCAGCACGGAAGTCTTTAAACCTGCCCCTACTGTGAAATTAACATCCTCCCCCAACCCACCTTACGGAGTTTAGGCAAGTGAAGGGGATAGGCCGCTTTCTTGGACAGATCTCTGAGCACTGGACTAAGTTCCGCAAGCTTGGAGATCCATATCGTAACATCTGGTGCGCAAATGCCCACTGCCAGAAAATCACCCAACTCCCGCAAGCAGCTTGGAGAAGTCAGGGGACGCCAGAAACTGTGAATCTGGCCCAAGGTGGGAACAGCCTCTTATAAAAGGTGGGCACTGCCTTTAATAAAAGGTGAGCACTGCCTCTAATAAAAGGTGGGAATGGCCTCTTATAAAAGGTGAACACTGCCTCTAATAAAAGGTGGGCACGGCCTCTTATAAAAGGTTGGCACTGCCTCTAATAAAAGGTGGGCATTGCCTCTAATAGAGGTGGGCACTGCCTCTAATAGAGGTAGGCACTGCTTCTAATAAGGGTGGGCATTGCCGCTAATAAAAGGTGGGCATGGCCTCTTATAAAAGGTGGGCACTGCCTCTAATAAAAGGTGGGCATTGCCTCTTATAGAGGTGGGCACTGCCTCTAATAAGGGTGGGCACTGCCTCTAGTAATAGTGGGCCCTTCCTCTAATAAAAGGTGGGCACCAACTCTGATAAAAAGTAGGCATTGTCTCTAATACCAGTGTTGGACACTGGCTCTAATAAAAACATGAGCACTGCTTTTAATAACAGCGTGGGCACAGCTTCTAATAAAAGTGTAACAGAATGGGCACTGGCTGTCAGAAAAGATTGGGTACTGCCTATGGTTCCCCAATACTCTTCTGCCTTAAATCTCTCTCTCTCCCACTGCCCCTTACGTATAGAAGTGAATACCTAGATCGTTAGCTCAAGTGCTCTTTATTAATATACTTGAAAGATCTTGTAATAGCAATGGCTTCAGTCCATGCAGTCACAGAAGTGAAGAAATTGTTGTCTGTTAATACAATTAATATGTATTCGCTAAAGTATTTGGCACATCTCTCTTCAATTAGATTGTAAGCTTCAGAGCTTTAAAATACATCAAGTCTAGTAAATTGTTTTTTATTTGCTGTGTTATGTTATTTTTGAGCTTATATTATTTTTAGCATCTTATTAATCACAGAAAGTACATATAATACAAAGATGTTGTTAAAGAATAATTACAATGCAGGGATGTGCAAAGATGTTAATGTTTGACATTAAAATGAATTAGATCTCTATAAATAAATACCTACAAAAATTTAGCAATCAGTCCTTGCACACAAAAATAGTATATTCTGCCTCATTTCCATCACTACCATCACACGATACCAATACTACAAACACCAACTGTGCAACAGTCTAATACAATATTCATACTGTAACTCTCTAATGCCAAATATTGTGCATTTAAACATATTTTATTTAACTTTAAAGGCAAATGCACCAAAAAATGTATACACAGGAAACATGCTGAAAACGCTTAAGCAGTGATTAAAAGAAAGATATGGTGAGATCAAGATCTGTCTTTTAATTTCATAAACTGAAAAACATAAATTACTGAGACACAAGTCCAAATATGTTGAGAGGTAAAAGTTGTGGAACGTCTATGGGAACCAGCTCTGTGATGTTTTCCTAACTACTGTAGGGGAAACTGAAAACAATAGAGTATTGGGTTAAGCAACAACTTACGACTGACTAGGTCCCTAATAAGCAACAAAGTTAATGTTTATACCATTAACTTATAACTCTGCATTAGCACAGAGACAGACAATAATACTGCCATTTTACCAGTCTATTAGTGATAAAGAATAAGCTACACACACGTTTGTAAACCAGCTCTGAAAGTTTAAAATACATTTGTACAGCTTCAGAAATGTGCTATTCTGCTGCATATGTCATGCATAATGCAAGTACAGTATGAATACAGTGTTAAGAACAGAAGGTAAAATATTAACATTTAAGTTCTTAGCTGCTACAACCGGAGTGTAGCAAAGACTCTGGAAGATACGCATCTCGCTCCTACTACCAAACAGAGATCACATTAAGTTGTTATTTAAAACTCTAAAATCAACTTTACAAAGTTTTTTCACTCCGTCCCCATTCAGAATCTTGGGAACAAATTTAGGGAAGGTGTCTAGGAATGTTCTTTTACTTTTGGGGGAAGGGCAGTTAACTGATCTATTTTGACCCCTCCTTCTTCTATAATGGACCCCTCTCACTTCTTTTCTTCCACTCGTTCTACACTCCCCCCCATATTTTTACTGTTGCTTTTCACTCCCACTCCTCTCCCTACTGTTTACCCTCTCTAGACTGGATATAGACCTCGGTCCATACAGTGTTTGTCAGTCCACGCAGCGGAGTCTCATGTGCACGAGTACGATCCTAGAATCCGTGCGTGCGAGGGTAATGTGCTCCCTTTGCTTGGATGGAACGCCCATGCCCTGAACCCTACCTTAAATTTTAACAATGAGTATTACAACTCATCAGCAGTTTTTACAAACCACGTTGCTATCCAGTTTTCCTTTCTGTTACCTGATTTACACAATCGTGGACACTTTCTCTCTCCATAGTAATACCCCCTCAGTCCTGGTAGTGACACTGCTGTGTGACTGATTATACACAGCACTGAGCACTGTTACCATACACCCTGTCTCTCTACATAGTAATATCCCCTCAGTCCTGGTAGTAACACTGCAGTGTGACTGATCATACACAGCACTGTTACCATACACCCTGTCTCTCTCCATAGTAATATCCCCTCAGTCCTGGTAGTAACACTGCAGTGTGACTGATCATACACAGCACTGAGCACTGTTACCATACACCCTGTCTCTCCATAGTAATATACCCTCAGTCCTGGTAGTGACACTGCTGTGTGACTGATCATACACAGCACTGAGCACTGTTACCATACACCCTGTCTCTCTCCATAGTAATACCCCCTCAGTCCTGGTAGTAACACTGCAGTGTGACTGATCATACACAGCACTGAGCACTGTTACCATACACCCTGTCTCTCTCCATAGTAATATCACCTCAGTCCTGGTAGT
>WWET01000321.1:561466-573460 GCA_011038615.1 Limnodynastes dumerilii
ACACCGGGCCCCCTGTATGTATGAACACTGTCTACCTCTCTAAGCCGATCCTCTTGCTCTCTAGGTGGCTCTTTGATGGAGTAGGGAGAGAGAAGTCAGAGCAACTTTTACAGCTGCCGGAAACCAAAACAGGCTCATTCATGATTCGCCAAAGCGAGACAAAGAAAGGTAAAATGCTATTGGCTGAGTTCAGGCACAGGGGTGTGCCATAGGGGTGGTCGCCCAGGGCCCTAAACCAAAGTTGAGCACCATAAAGTTCATTTGTAATGTTAAACTGCTTATTGATTCAAGATAGGGGGCGCCATTTTTCCTTTTTGCCCCAAGTACAAATATTTCTAGCTACGCTCTATTCAGACGTAACCATTGGGCGGTTATAAAACAGTGAAAACAGAGAGATATTTGCAATTTGTCCTGTGTATGAGGGGCTTATGGCTGGTAGAGGATATTTATCAAGTGCCCTCTACGTTCATGCAGGATGAATACTGTACAATCATTAAGTCTTTTACATCTCTGCAGGTTCCTATTCATTATCTGTGAAGCACAGACAGGTGAAACATTACAGGATATTCCGTTTGCCTAACAACTGGTATTATATCTCTCCGCGACTCACCTTCCAGTGTTTAGAGCACCTCGTGAATCACTATTCAGGTAGGTACAGGGCAATAGCAGGATGGAGGGAGGGGAAAGGGACAGGAAGGGGGTGCAGTGCTGATGTCAGGGCAATAGTAGGGTGGAGGGAGGGGTAAGGGACAGGAAGGGGGCGCAGGAGGGGTAAGGGACAGGAAGGGGGTGCAGTACTGATGTCAGGGCAATAGTAGGGTGCAGGGAGGGGTAAGGGAAAGGAAGGGAGGAAGGGGGCGCAGTGTTGATGTCAGGGCAATAGCAGGGTGCAGGGAGGGGGAAGGGACAGGAAGGGGGCGCAGTGGTGATGTCAGGGCAATAGCAGGGTGCAGGGAGGGGTAAGGGACAGGAAGGGGGCGCAGTGTTGATGTCAGGGCAATAGTAGGGTGCAGGGAGGGGTAAGGGACAGGAAGGGGGCGCAGTGTTGATGTCAGGGCAATAGCAGGGTGCAGGGAGGGGTAAGGGACAGGAAGGGGGCGCAGTGTTGATGTCAGGGCAATAGCAGGGTGCAGGGAGGGGTAAGGGACAGGAAGGGGGCGCAGTGTTGATGTCAGGGCAATAGCAGGGTGCAGGGAGGGGTAAGGGACAGGAAGGGGGCGCAGTGTTGATGTCAGGGCAATAGCAGGGTGCAGGGAGGGGTAAGGGACAGGAAGGGGGTAATGTAGTAATGTAGTAATGTAGTAATGTAGTAATGTAGTAATGTAGTAATGTAGTAATGTAGTAATGTAGTAATGTAGTAATGTAGTAATGTAGTAATGTAGTAATGTAGTAATGTAGTAATGTAGTAATGTAGTAATGTAGTAATGTAGTAATGTAGTAATGTAGTAATGTAGTAATGTAGTAATGTAGTAATGTAGTAATGTAGTAATGTAGTAATGTAGTAATGTAGTAATGTAGTAATGTAGTAATGTAGTAATGTAGTAATGTAGTAATGTAGTAATGTAGTAATGTAGTAATGTAGTAATGTAGTAATGTAGTAATGTAGTAATGTAGTAATGTAGTAATGTAGTAATGTAGTAATGTAGTAATGTAGTAATGTAGTAATGTAGTAATGTAGTAATGTAGTAATGTAGTAATGTAGTAATGTAGTAATGTAGTAATGTAGTAATGTAGTAATGTAGTAATGTAGTAATGTAGTAATGTAGTAATGTAGTAATGTAGTAATGTAGTAATGTAGTAATGTAGTAATGTAGTAATGTAGTAATGTAGTAATGTAGTAATGTAGTAATGTAGTAATGTAGTAATGTAGTAATGTAGTAATGTAGTAATGTAGTAATGTAGTAATGTAGTAATGTAGTAATGTAGTAATGTAGTAATGTAGTAATGTAGTAATGTAGTAATGTAGTAATGTAGTAATGTAGTAATGTAGTAATGTAGTAATGTAGTAATGTAGTAATGTAGTAATGTAGTAATGTAGTAATGTAGTAATGTAGTAATGTAGTAATGTAGTAATGTAGTAATGTAGTAATGTAGTAATGTAGTAATGTAGTAATGTAGTAATGTAGTAATGTAGTAATGTAGTAATGTAGTAATGTAGTAATGTAGTAATGTAGTAATGTAGTAATGTAGTAATGTAGTAATGTAGTAATGTAGTAATGTAGTAATGTAGTAATGTAGTAATGTAGTAATGTAGTAATGTAGTAATGTAGTAATGTAGTAATGTAGTAATGTAGTAATGTAGTAATGTAGTAATGTAGTAATGTAGTAATGTAGTAATGTAGTAATGTAGTAATGTAGTAATGTAGTAATGTAGTAATGTAGTAATGTAGTAATGTAGTAATGTAGTAATGTAGTAATGTAGTAATGTAGTAATGTAGTAATGTAGTAATGTAGTAATGTAGTAATGTAGTAATGTAGTAATGTAGTAATGTAGTAATGTAGTAATGTAGTAATGTAGTAATGTAGTAATGTAGTAATGTAGTAATGTAGTAATGTAGTAATGTAGTAATGTAGTAATGTAGTAATGTAGTAATGTAGTAATGTAGTAATGTAGTAATGTAGTAATGTAGTAATGTAGTAATGTAGTAATGTAGTAATGTAGTAATGTAGTAATGTAGTAATGTAGTAATGTAGTAATGTAGTAATGTAGTAATGTAGTAATGTAGTAATGTAGTAATGTAGTAATGTAGTAATGTAGTAATGTAGTAATGTAGTAATGTAGTAATGTAGTAATGTAGTAATGTAGTAATGTAGTAATGTAGTAATGTAGTAATGTAGTAATGTAGTAATGTAGTAATGTAGTAATGTAGTAATGTAGTAATGTAGTAATGTAGTAATGTAGTAATGTAGTAATGTAGTAATGTAGTAATGTAGTAATGTAGTAATGTAGTAATGTAGTAATGTAGTAATGTAGTAATGTAGTAATGTAGTAATGTAGTAATGTAGTAATGTAGTAATGTAGTAATGTAGTAATGTAGTAATGTAGTAATGTAGTAATGTAGTAATGTAGTAATGTAGTAATGTAGTAATGTAGTAATGTAGTAATGTAGTAATGTAGTAATGTAGTAATGTAGTAATGTAGTAATGTAGTAATGTAGTAATGTAGTAATGTAGTAATGTAGTAATGTAGTAATGTAGTAATGTAGTAATGTAGTAATGTAGTAATGTAGTAATGTAGTAATGTAGTAATGTAGTAATGTAGTAATGTAGTAATGTAGTAATGTAGTAATGTAGTAATGTAGTAATGTAGTAATGTAGTAATGTAGTAATGTAGTAATGTAGTAATGTAGTAATGTAGTAATGTAGTAATGTAGTAATGTAGTAATGTAGTAATGTAGTAATGTAGTAATGTAGTAATGTAGTAATGTAGTAATGTAGTAATGTAGTAATGTAGTAATGTAGTAATGTAGTAATGTAGTAATGTAGTAATGTAGTAATGTAGTAATGTAGTAATGTAGTAATGTAGTAATGTAGTAATGTAGTAATGTAGTAATGTAGTAATGTAGTAATGTAGTAATGTAGTAATGTAGTAATGTAGTAATGTAGTAATGTAGTAATGTAGTAATGTAGTAATGTAGTAATGTAGTAATGTAGTAATGTAGTAATGTAGTAATGTAGTAATGTAGTAATGTAGTAATGTAGTAATGTAGTAATGTAGTAATGTAGTAATGTAGTAATGTAGTAATGTAGTAATGTAGTAATGTAGTAATGTAGTAATGTAGTAATGTAGTAATGTAGTAATGTAGTAATGTAGTAATGTAGTAATGTAGTAATGTAGTAATGTAGTAATGTAGTAATGTAGTAATGTAGTAATGTAGTAATGTAGTAATGTAGTAATGTAGTAATGTAGTAATGTAGTAATGTAGTAATGTAGTAATGTAGTAATGTAGTAATGTAGTAATGTAGTAATGTAGTAATGTAGTAATGTAGTAATGTAGTAATGTAGTAATGTAGTAATGTAGTAATGTAGTAATGTAGTAATGTAGTAATGTAGTAATGTAGTAATGTAGTAATGTAGTAATGTAGTAATGTAGTAATGTAGTAATGTAGTAATGTAGTAATGTAGTAATGTAGTAATGTAGTAATGTAGTAATGTAGTAATGTAGTAATGTAGTAATGTAGTAATGTAGTAATGTAGTAATGTAGTAATGTAGTAATGTAGTAATGTAGTAATGTAGTAATGTAGTAATGTAGTAATGTAGTAATGTAGTAATGTAGTAATGTAGTAATGTAGTAATGTAGTAATGTAGTAATGTAGTAATGTAGTAATGTAGTAATGTAGTAATGTAGTAATGTAGTAATGTAGTAATGTAGTAATGTAGTAATGTAGTAATGTAGTAATGTAGTAATGTAGTAATGTAGTAATGTAGTAATGTAGTAATGTAGTAATGTAGTAATGTAGTAATGTAGTAATGTAGTAATGTAGTAATGTAGTAATGTAGTAATGTAGTAATGTAGTAATGTAGTAATGTAGTAATGTAGTAATGTAGTAATGTAGTAATGTAGTAATGTAGTAATGTAGTAATGTAGTAATGTAGTAATGTAGTAATGTAGTAATGTAGTAATGTAGTAATGTAGTAATGTAGTAATGTAGTAATGTAGTAATGTAGTAATGTAGTAATGTAGTAATGTAGTAATGTAGTAATGTAGTAATGTAGTAATGTAGTAATGTAGTAATGTAGTAATGTAGTAATGTAGTAATGTAGTAATGTAGTAATGTAGTAATGTAGTAATGTAGTAATGTAGTAATGTAGTAATGTAGTAATGTAGTAATGTAGTAATGTAGTAATGTAGTAATGTAGTAATGTAGTAATGTAGTAATGTAGTAATGTAGTAATGTAGTAATGTAGTAATGTAGTAATGTAGTAATGTAGTAATGTAGTAATGTAGTAATGTAGTAATGTAGTAATGTAGTAATGTAGTAATGTAGTAATGTAGTAATGTAGTAATGTAGTAATGTAGTAATGTAGTAATGTAGTAATGTAGTAATGTAGTAATGTAGTAATGTAGTAATGTAGTAATGTAGTAATGTAGTAATGTAGTAATGTAGTAATGTAGTAATGTAGTAATGTAGTAATGTAGTAATGTAGTAATGTAGTAATGTAGTAATGTAGTAATGTAGTAATGTAGTAATGTAGTAATGTAGTAATGTAGTAATGTAGTAATGTAGTAATGTAGTAATGTAGTAATGTAGTAATGTAGTAATGTAGTAATGTAGTAATGTAGTAATGTAGTAATGTAGTAATGTAGTAATGTAGTAATGTAGTAATGTAGTAATGTAGTAATGTAGTAATGTAGTAATGTAGTAATGTAGTAATGTAGTAATGTAGTAATGTAGTAATGTAGTAATGTAGTAATGTAGTAATGTAGTAATGTAGTAATGTAGTAATGTAGTAATGTAGTAATGTAGTAATGTAGTAATGTAGTAATGTAGTAATGTAGTAATGTAGTAATGTAGTAATGTAGTAATGTAGTAATGTAGTAATGTAGTAATGTAGTAATGTAGTAATGTAGTAATGTAGTAATGTAGTAATGTAGTAATGTAGTAATGTAGTAATGTAGTAATGTAGTAATGTAGTAATGTAGTAATGTAGTAATGTAGTAATGTAGTAATGTAGTAATGTAGTAATGTAGTAATGTAGTAATGTAGTAATGTAGTAATGTAGTAATGTAGTAATGTAGTAATGTAGTAATGTAGTAATGTAGTAATGTAGTAATGTAGTAATGTAGTAATGTAGTAATGTAGTAATGTAGTAATGTAGTAATGTAGTAATGTAGTAATGTAGTAATGTAGTAATGTAGTAATGTAGTAATGTAGTAATGTAGTAATGTAGTAATGTAGTAATGTAGTAATGTAGTAATGTAGTAATGTAGTAATGTAGTAATGTAGTAATGTAGTAATGTAGTAATGTAGTAATGTAGTAATGTAGTAATGTAGTAATGTAGTAATGTAGTAATGTAGTAATGTAGTAATGTAGTAATGTAGTAATGTAGTAATGTAGTAATGTAGTAATGTAGTAATGTAGTAATGTAGTAATGTAGTAATGTAGTAATGTAGTAATGTAGTAATGTAGTAATGTAGTAATGTAGTAATGTAGTAATGTAGTAATGTAGTAATGTAGTAATGTAGTAATGTAGTAATGTAGTAATGTAGTAATGTAGTAATGTAGTAATGTAGTAATGTAGTAATGTAGTAATGTAGTAATGTAGTAATGTAGTAATGTAGTAATGTAGTAATGTAGTAATGTAGTAATGTAGTAATGTAGTAATGTAGTAATGTAGTAATGTAGTAATGTAGTAATGTAGTAATGTAGTAATGTAGTAATGTAGTAATGTAGTAATGTAGTAATGTAGTAATGTAGTAATGTAGTAATGTAGTAATGTAGTAATGTAGTAATGTAGTAATGTAGTAATGTAGTAATGTAGTAATGTAGTAATGTAGTAATGTAGTAATGTAGTAATGTAGTAATGTAGTAATGTAGTAATGTAGTAATGTAGTAATGTAGTAATGTAGTAATGTAGTAATGTAGTAATGTAGTAATGTAGTAATGTAGTAATGTAGTAATGTAGTAATGTAGTAATGTAGTAATGTAGTAATGTAGTAATGTAGTAATGTAGTAATGTAGTAATGTAGTAATGTAGTAATGTAGTAATGTAGTAATGTAGTAATGTAGTAATGTAGTAATGTAGTAATGTAGTAATGTAGTAATGTAGTAATGTAGTAATGTAGTAATGTAGTAATGTAGTAATGTAGTAATGTAGTAATGTAGTAATGTAGTAATGTAGTAATGTAGTAATGTAGTAATGTAGTAATGTAGTAATGTAGTAATGTAGTAATGTAGTAATGTAGTAATGTAGTAATGTAGTAATGTAGTAATGTAGTAATGTAGTAATGTAGTAATGTAGTAATGTAGTAATGTAGTAATGTAGTAATGTAGTAATGTAGTAATGTAGTAATGTAGTAATGTAGTAATGTAGTAATGTAGTAATGTAGTAATGTAGTAATGTAGTAATGTAGTAATGTAGTAATGTAGTAATGTAGTAATGTAGTAATGTAGTAATGTAGTAATGTAGTAATGTAGTAATGTAGTAATGTAGTAATGTAGTAATGTAGTAATGTAGTAATGTAGTAATGTAGTAATGTAGTAATGTAGTAATGTAGTAATGTAGTAATGTAGTAATGTAGTAATGTAGTAATGTAGTAATGTAGTAATGTAGTAATGTAGTAATGTAGTAATGTAGTAATGTAGTAATGTAGTAATGTAGTAATGTAGTAATGTAGTAATGTAGTAATGTAGTAATGTAGTAATGTAGTAATGTAGTAATGTAGTAATGTAGTAATGTAGTAATGTAGTAATGTAGTAATGTAGTAATGTAGTAATGTAGTAATGTAGTAATGTAGTAATGTAGTAATGTAGTAATGTAGTAATGTAGTAATGTAGTAATGTAGTAATGTAGTAATGTAGTAATGTAGTAATGTAGTAATGTAGTAATGTAGTAATGTAGTAATGTAGTAATGTAGTAATGTAGTAATGTAGTAATGTAGTAATGTAGTAATGTAGTAATGTAGTAATGTAGTAATGTAGTAATGTAGTAATGTAGTAATGTAGTAATGTAGTAATGTAGTAATGTAGTAATGTAGTAATGTAGTAATGTAGTAATGTAGTAATGTAGTAATGTAGTAATGTAGTAATGTAGTAATGTAGTAATGTAGTAATGTAGTAATGTAGTAATGTAGTAATGTAGTAATGTAGTAATGTAGTAATGTAGTAATGTAGTAATGTAGTAATGTAGTAATGTAGTAATGTAGTAATGTAGTAATGTAGTAATGTAGTAATGTAGTAATGTAGTAATGTAGTAATGTAGTAATGTAGTAATGTAGTAATGTAGTAATGTAGTAATGTAGTAATGTAGTAATGTAGTAATGTAGTAATGTAGTAATGTAGTAATGTAGTAATGTAGTAATGTAGTAATGTAGTAATGTAGTAATGTAGTAATGTAGTAATGTAGTAATGTAGTAATGTAGTAATGTAGTAATGTAGTAATGTAGTAATGTAGTAATGTAGTAATGTAGTAATGTAGTAATGTAGTAATGTAGTAATGTAGTAATGTAGTAATGTAGTAATGTAGTAATGTAGTAATGTAGTAATGTAGTAATGTAGTAATGTAGTAATGTAGTAATGTAGTAATGTAGTAATGTAGTAATGTAGTAATGTAGTAATGTAGTAATGTAGTAATGTAGTAATGTAGTAATGTAGTAATGTAGTAATGTAGTAATGTAGTAATGTAGTAATGTAGTAATGTAGTAATGTAGTAATGTAGTAATGTAGTAATGTAGTAATGTAGTAATGTAGTAATGTAGTAATGTAGTAATGTAGTAATGTAGTAATGTAGTAATGTAGTAATGTAGTAATGTAGTAATGTAGTAATGTAGTAATGTAGTAATGTAGTAATGTAGTAATGTAGTAATGTAGTAATGTAGTAATGTAGTAATGTAGTAATGTAGTAATGTAGTAGTTACAAGCATGGCAACACTTAACCAACACAGCAGAGTAATACAGACAAATATTTGACACCCTGATATTGTTGACTCTATCTGACGATTCATCATCATCATTATTATTATTATTATTTTTATTATTATTATTATTATTTTTATTATTATTATTATTATTTTTATTATTATTATTATTATTTTTATTATTATTATTATTATTTTTATTATTATTATTATTATTTTTATTATTATTATTATTATTTTTATTATTATTATTATTATTTTTATTATTATTATTATTATTTTTATTATTATTATTATTATTTTTATTATTATTATTATTATTTTTATTATTATTATTATTATTTTTATTATTATTATTATTATTTTTATTATTATTATTATTATTTTTATTATTATTATTATTATTTTTATTATTATTATTATTATTTTTATTATTATTATTATTATTTTTATTATTATTATTATTATTTTTATTATTATTATTATTATTTTTATTATTATTATTATTATTTTTATTATTATTATTATTATTTTTATTATTATTATTATTATTTTTATTATTATTATTATTATTTTTATTATTATTATTATTATTTTTATTATTATTATTATTATTTTTATTATTATTATTATTATTTTTATTATTATTATTATTATTTTTATTATTATTATCGCTTATTTATATAGCGCCACAAATTGCCCGCAGCGCTTTACAGAGAACATTAGACATTCACATCAGTCTCTGCCCCTAGTGGAGCTACATACTAAGGTCCCTAACACATTCATACATACACAGACTAGGGTTCATTTATTCAGCAGCCAATTAACCTACCAGCATGTTTTTGTCATGTGGGAGGAAATTGGAGCACCTGGAGGAAACCCACACAGACACAGGGAGAACATATACACTCCACACAGATACGGCTTAGTACAGGAATCGAACTCATGACCTCAGTGCTATGAGACACCATGCTGCTCCGTGTTCTAATTCCCATTCTTCATATGTCATAATTCTTACTTCCATTCTCTATCCTTTCATTATTACTCTGCACCAGCAGATCCTATTGTCGGGGGAGGTGATAGAACTATAAGATTAAGGGAAATATTTAACTGAGCTTCTAAAGGGGAAAATTGAGGTGTTACTATGAGAAAAATCTCAACTCTTCCTCTTTTAAAGTTTAATGTGTTGCTGTGGGCAACATCTCCATTGTTCCCCTTTTGAAGCTCCATATGTTGCTATGGGCAACATCCCCACTCTTCTGCTTTTAAGCTCCCCTAGCCTAAAACAACAACAATTCTATAAAAAAAAAATAAACCATTTTAACACTACAAGCGTCCGTGTTACAGAAGACTGAGTTGTGAAACCTGCAGTGAGATTTTCCATTTCCTTTCTCCCCAGAGAGTGCAGATGGGTTATGTTGTGTTCTCACAACCCCCTGCCTCACCCAGCAATCTGTAAACCTCACCGAGGCTCTAGGAAGACAACAAATGCCAGTAATGAGAAAGAAGAAGCCATTTAACTGGAAGAGTATGAAGAGGTATGTAGACTAAGGAACTGTACAGCCTTGTAATGCCGAATGGTTACACTTCTATAGTGTAACCCACAGGATGTTGCCAAGTGTGCCAAGGTGCAGTGCCTACGACAGGAGAAAAAGAACTAGAAAGGAAAATAAGGGGATACTGGGAAGGCTGCAGACACATGAATGGAGAATACTGGAGAGCTGGAGACACATGATTGGTGATACTGGGGAGGCTGCAGACACATGAATGGGGACTACCAAGGAGGCTGGAGAAACATGAATGGGTTCTACTGGGGGGCTGCAGACACATGATGGGGGCTACTGGGGAGGCTAAAGACGCATGATGAGGGCTACTGGGGAGGCTGAAGACACATGATGGAGATTACTGGCTAACATAGTTAAATTAGTTATATAATTACTGCTTTTTTTGTAAATTTAGCTATTGGTGTGCCACGGAATTTTAGGAAGGGTTTAAGTGTGCCGAGAGTGAGAAAAGGTTGAGGAACACTATCCTAAACACAGGCTGATGATGCTCTTGTACTATTTAAATATTGTTTTTTGTTTTTTTTTATAATTCCCATTCTCTGTCCTGTGATTGTCCATGTTCTAATTCCCAATCTGCATATCTCATACACACTTCACACATGTGATCTGCATATCTCATACACACTTCCCCATGTGATAATTCCCATTCTCCACCATGTGACTTCCCCATGTGATAATTCCCATTCTCCACCATGTGACTTCCCCATGTGATAATTCTCATTCTCCACCATGTGACTTCCCCATGTGATAACTTCCATTCTCCACCATGAGCCTTCCTCATCTGATAATATCCATTCTCCACCATGTGCCTTCCCCATGTGATAATTCCCATTCTCCACCATGTGCCTTCTTCATCTGATAATATCCATTCTCCACTGCATGGCTGCCCCATGCAATAATTCTCATAATCCACCCAGTGACATCCTCATGTGATTCCTGTTCTCTTTACTGTAAGTGCCCCATCTGATAATTATACATCCAGAACCTGATCCACAGTTAATAAAGCCAGGTGATTTTTCATCCTTAAAGTGTCCCAGTGATAAATCCCAGTCTTCATCCTGTGATAATTCCCATTCTCCATTCTGTGATTACCCTGTGTGATCATTGACATTCTCCATCTTACGAATGACCACTGTAATTCCCAGTACCCACACTCTTCTCTCCTTGACACTGTGTGTTCCCTCATTTGTGTAATTGACCAGTTTTACTTGTCAGAATTTCACTTTGTGACGTTAAGAATCACTGGGGGTTGTAGTACATCCTACGTCTTAGCACAACAAAACTATTATACCTCTTTCAGAACTTTCACTTCATTTTTCTGTAAGTAATTAACAGAACATCTGGCCGACGTATTCTGCTCGAGGAAAATGCGCGTCATGCGTATCATAAATTAGACAATGATCCCATAGACAATTTTTTCAAAGCTGTGATTTTTGCTTTTTTTTCCACTCCCATACCTAGTCACAGGGCCACATTTACTAAGCTGCGGGTTTGAAGAAAGTGGAGATGTTGCCCATAGCAACCAATCAGATTCTAGCTGACATTCTCTAGTATGTAATAGTTAAATGACATCTAGAATCTGATTGGTTAGTTAACAGTGAAGTCTATTGATTTGTATTTTTACTTTCTTGAAACAATGTATTTGCATCCCAGAAACATTTAAATGTAGCACTGTATTACTAAAAATCTGAATACTAGTGCTTACAGACTCCCTCTCATGTTCATAGGAGTAAAACAACAAAATGATTTGCCAAATTTAGTTTACATGCCTATATTGAAATAAATATTATACCATCATTAATCTTTTTTTTTTTTTTTTTTTTTTTTTTTGGTTCCGATAAATTTGGA
>WWET01000321.1:599912-613924 GCA_011038615.1 Limnodynastes dumerilii
GGGGGGGGGCAGGCCAAACTTTGCCTAGAGTGCCCAGGGACCTAGCACCGGCCCTGCCCCCACCTCCACCACCAACACCACCACCATGCATACAGTCTGTACACTTGGCGAATCAGCCCATCCTGACATCAGAAAACCTTCCAACACGCATGCGCAGTCATGTAATATGGATGTTCATTTTGGATACAGTCCATGATGCCTTGTGCTGGGAGCCAATTACACACAATGCATATTAATTGTGCACTGAAGAATACATTAATTAAACACCTACGTCAGCTATGCGTTTTCAATGCCAGCCCTTGTATGCCAGCACAGAAGCTGCCCAGGGCACAGACACCCACCCTTGCCTCCCTATTTTTAGCCCTCCCCTCTTCACCTTCCATCTGAACACTACAAAAGCAAAACTGCCAAAGCTCAGGGTAACATTCAGACATCTTTTTTTGTAAATGCAAAGGACACTTAGCCACAAGCAAAAGATCGGGTCAACCAATGCTAGTTTCTCTATCCTGCCCTAGAAATATATATCATCTATAACACTGAAGTTTCCTAAAACCCTTCCTAAGGACAGGAAAATGTTAACACAAAGTGGATTTTCTCCATCTGAAACCAAGTCATCATCTCAAGTCCCAGTGATGGAATGCAGCAGTTTATAAAGCCTTTGGTATCAGTCTCCAATTAGTAAATTTATTATAAAGATGTTCAATGTCAGGATAGCAAGTCTTGTTCCTGGCATTGACACTAAATGGTGGGCACAAGAAATGACTTCGGGAAAACATCACTGACCATCTGCTGAGACTCGTTCATGCACTGATAAATAATTCTCTCCCTCAAGGTCAGAATATCCATGTGCTTCTCTTGCTGTCTGTTTGATGTCACAAATTGAGGTTGATAAACAGATTGAAGTTACTATTAAAAATAAAAAAAAATAAAACCACATTCTCCTACTACAGGACCAACGGATGAAAACATTACAATAGGATAAAGTGTTTTGTGTGGCTGTATTTTTATAATTTCTTCTGTAGAGGTCTCTAGGAATCCTGACCTGTGCATTATCCATAGAATAAAATTAAATTCATGTCATTTATGTTATATATACTTGTCAAATGAATAACAGGAGGATTGTGATAGAATTATCTATGGGTGTGCCCTGTACCACCAAAGGGGTGTGTCCAGAGAATAGCCCCACCCATGGGTGTGTCTAGCGCTGCCAGGAAAACTATTTCTCAGTGAAAATGGCGGCATCAGTGTTTATTGATGGTTAAATTGTCAGTGAATAAATACTCCCAGTGTTATTGTGGAGACTGTGAATAGGATCCGCTGACTTCTTCATCTTTATAGAAAAGATAAAAGTCGGTGACGCTGCAGCTGATTCACAAGACACCAAAGTGTATTTTTCATAGCTGCCAGTCTATGATTCCATCTTGGCCTCTATGAACATGGCCGCCTCCATAGGCCTCAATGCAAGGAAACAGGACACAATTTAGAAATGTTGTCATCATACTGCAATGACTTCTGGAGCTGAATCAGCATCCGGGAGATTGCCAACACTTCAGGGAGTCAGGGAGATCACCCAGAGTGCTTTAGGGTGTCTCCCTCCTATTTAGGCACATTTGGCAACTGTGTATTATACATATAACTTAAACCTACATTTAAAAAAAATAAATAAAAATCTGATAATAGATCTCCACTTTGTCTGAACTTTCCAGACCATGAGTCATGACCTCGCAATATGACATTATTTTCCTTAACTCGCAAAGAGACTTACTGAATATTTGCTTTTGCGGCTGTGGCTGTCTTTTTGGCTGTAACAAGATACAGTGGAGGAGATTAGGATTTAAAAACAAACCTGAGAGAATCTTAATTCTCTGAGAAAAAAAAAGAGGTTTAGCTGACAGATAAGAGGCAGATATGTTACTTGTATGAAGTCCGGACCACACACCACTGTGTAGAAAAAGGGCCACTCCGAGCCTTTTAAATTAATAGGTTTAGTTGTGACTCAATCATGGTGTTATGTGTGGGATTTCCAGAGGAGAAAGTAAATCAGAGTATCGGACATTCCAGTATCCAATCAGATATGTTATTGTGACAGTGTAACATGACATTAATCCTGTGTTCTTTTCTTTCAAAACAAGGATCTCGGTGAGACAAATACCAGGTCTGCGGATTGGTGGAGTCTTAAATCACTAACTCGGCTCAACTTAAACAGGGGGAGTCTCATTCATAATAAGTGTGCTACAGGTCAATGTGAAGTAGGGCGGCATAGACCGGGATGCAGTTGCTGGTCCGGCTAGCCCTATCTTTTCTATTATTATTATTATTATTATTATCGTTTATTTATAAGGCGCCATAAGGCATCCGCAGCACCGTACTAAATAAATAAAAATACAGTACAGACATACAGGGCAGGAAAGAAACAGCATAATGCATAATCTAGATATAAAAATATCACACAAATACAATAAAGTGAAGCAAGCACAGAACACAAGGCAAAATGCAAGGTGTGAAGCTTGGTAGATCAGGGAGGAGGGGATAGAGCGCAGTTAGAGGTTGAGAGGGAGCCACCAGGTGGACATGGGTATGGGATGTGGTTCCCCGGTTAGAATGGCCCTATTTCGATAGGGCCGTTCTCTCCCAGCCAGTTTCGAACTCCTTTCCCTAATTCTAACCCTAACCCTCCCCTCTCATTACCCTAACCCTCCCTTCCTTGCAGCCTGACCCTAACCCACCATTTCCCGCAGCCTGACCTTAACCCTCCATCTACCGCAGCCTGGCAGCCTGACCCTAACCCACCATCTCCCGCAGCCTGACCTTAACCCTCCATCTACCGCAGCCTGACCCTAATTCTCCGTTCCCTGCAGCCTGACCCTAACCCTCCCTCTCCCACAGCTTGACCCTAACCCTTCCTCCCCTGCAGCCTGACTCTAACCCTCTCTTCCCCGCACCCTGGAGAGGTTATTCACCTTCCCTGCAGTAGCGACGGCGGCGGTGTTTCTGAATCAGAATGGGTGAGTGTGCTGATTGACATACTCACACATTCTATAAAAAAAATTCTTAACTGGAGGGTATTCGAAATAGGACCATCTGAAAAAGAACTTTCGGATGTCACTATTTGGGAAATGAAAACTTCTAACTGGGGACTGCAACCGTTGCACAAGTTTAGGGAAGTGCAGTGTGACGCTGACTGTAAATGAAGGTTCTGATGAATGCGACGGCTCTGTCTGAATGTAAATGTCACAATATAAATGCAAACATTTTTAATAAAAACATAAATAAAATGAAAATAAATTCTTACTGTATGTGGAAATGACGTAACACAAAATACATCAGCAGCCATTTTTTGACACTTTGCAATGCTTTCAAAGTATCACATTGACTACATCCCTCCACCCCTTCACTTCCACGAAATTCCCTTTATAACGCTAGAGAGCAGGCAGGGTCCTGGGTTCAAGTCTGGATCACAATTTAGCGCACATCTTTTCTGAGCATGAGCAGTGCAAAATCGCAAAGAGATGCGCTACACCAACTGGTGTACGTTCACCTAGTAGGTTAGGCTGTGTGGAGGGGATGGTTACGGTTAGGCAGCAGTGAGGGACAGTAAAGGTTAGGCTGTAAGGAGGGGATGGTTAAGGTTAGGCTGCAGAGAGGGGACATTTAAGGTTAGGCTGCAGTGACAGGATGGTTAGGGTTAGGCTGTGGTGAGGGGTTATAGTTAGGGTTAGGCTGCAGCGAGGGGATGGTTAAGGTTAGGCTGCAGTGAGGGGATGGTTAAGGTTAGGCTGCAGTGAGGAGATGGTTAAGGTTAGGCTGCAGTGAGGGGATGGTTAAGGTTAGGCTGCAGTGAGGGATGGTTAGGGTTAGTATAAGTGTTTTTTTGTTTGATTATTCGCTATCGACAACACTAAGGTCCGTATAATGATCAACCTAAGTGTTCTCAGCATAAGACCCTGTCGAGCACATTTTTGTAGATATTCATAGATTGTTAACCTAACGTCGTCGAGTGTATGAATGTCACAAAATGGACTTTGCTTCTCATAGCCCCTGCTCTTTACTCCTCAGATTGTGTGTACAAGACCCCTTTATGTACCTTGCATCCCTGGTCTTTGCATGTATCCAAAACCCTTACAGCAGGGGTCAGCGTCGCAGCGGAGCTCACACTGAAAGAATCTGTATATAAATGAGATATTCTGTTATTCCATTATTACTGGCATTCTACCTGCAATAGTTCAGGTTGTGATTCCTCTTCATCAGTTCTTATTTATACAGCATGTAAATATAAAGTAAATAGCATTAGAATTCTACATATTTGAACTTTTTCATTTCAGCAATAAGAGGGTGTTTGTCGTCTCTACCCAGGGCCGTTTCTAGGGGCAGGTGAGCCGTGCTATTGCACGGGGCGCCCCCCTAGATGACTTAAAGGGGGGCGCCCAGTAAGGCAGCCCCCCTGTAGGTCCCGCAGCCCTCCCCGGGCCGCAGTCACATAGATCATGGCTCTCACCGGCGTCGGCTCATCATTGAGATGAAAAGTACTGGGCACCAAATCATTTCCATTGAATAACGCCACGAGGCAGCGTTATTTATAGATATAGATTTGGTTCTGTATTCCCAATACTGTTCATCTGCTCCGCAGAGGAAGGAGCGAGAGGGAGAGGATAGTGAGGTGAGTTATTTTACCTTAAAAAAACTTTCTAAAAAATGTTTTTAGTAAATAATATAACGGGGACACAAAAGGAGGCTGGTACTCATAAAGGGGACACAAAAGGAGGCTGGCACTTATAAAGGGGGCACAAAAGGAGGCTGGCACTTATAAAGGGGACTGGCTATTATAAAGGGGGCACAAAAAGAGGCTGGCTATTATAAAGGGGGGCACAAAAGGTGGCTGGCACTTATGAAGGGGGCACAAAAGGAAGCTGGACACATATAAGGGTCACATATGGAGGCTGGGCACATCTGGAGGCTGGGCACACACGTGGCAGAGGTGGTTGACTGGGCACATAGGCATATACAAGGGGATGGAAGTTAAATGCTGGATGGTACCAAAATGGCACTGTCTCTACCTGCAGGATACCCAGCCCCTTCCCCTAGATTTCAAGTTCTTAAGCGCAATTGAGTTGCTCAGTGTCTTCCAGTGCTTTGTATTCGAAGGGGGAAGGAGCTGGGTCTCTTCTGCCACGTCCCCTATCTATGACAATGTGATGGTTAGACAAAATAATTGGTTCCTAACTTCTTACCCTTGTGAAACACTGGACCCGGTCACAATGATCCTGTTCCTCAGTGACTCCTCAGTCAGTTTTCGGTATGGAAGACGTGTGTAGAAATGTTTAACCTTGTTGCCCAAAGTCTCTGTAGAGAGATAGAGGAGGACGGTTACTCTGTGTGTCCACAGTGTAATATCAGATGATATCAAGATCAAAGCACAAACCTTTCCTACGGTACAAGGACTGCGGTTTAGTGTTGAGAACAATGTCACAAGGACTTGGGTCACTGTTAGTTCCAGCACTACAATTCCAAGTGTCCGGGTAAATGGTACAAGTATAAAATCCTTCCTGTACGTCTTGTAGATCTACTAGATTACACCAGGAATCTTCTTCAATGCAACCTGAAGACAGACATAGAGACAACGGTACATATGAGGAGAGTTACAGAGCTACTCAGCTTTAAGATTTCCACACCATCCCAGATGGGGATCTCCACATAAAATTGGGATCAGACTTATGTTTTTTTTGGAAGGATCTCAGCATGTCTGAATGAAGAGCACAAACTAAGCACAGACGTTAGACATCGAATGACTGATGAGAGCGCAGCATAAAGAGGACAGGAAGTAGAGCAACACGGAAACAGCAGATCCTGTGCTTCATCTTCACCATAAGGACATAAGGCTGGATCCAGTACAACGTCTGTCGCCCATAATACGTCCGTCAGATGCCGAAAATAGCTACAGCGCATGCGTAGTACCTGATTTACGTAATCTACGTATTGTTTTGTTATATACGCATATACGCAATCTAGATAACGAAACGATGCCTAGTAAATTAATTACTAGTTATTTTCAGCATCTGACGGACGTATTATGGGCGACGGACGTTGTTCTGGATCCAGCCCATGAGGCTTAAACCGGACTTAATAACGACAGCCAATTTACGCACGCGCCATGTGTAAGTGTGGCTGTGGGAAAGCGCTGCGTATGTGCGCGGCAGATGTTACTCATCATAACTTTGATCGCACGTAACTTGTACGTAACCCCGTACGATAGGACGTGGCATCACTACGCAAGCCGATTATACGCATTGTGGGCAGACGCAGACATTTAAATTGTACAAATGTACGGAGAGGAAGTGGTCGTGAAGGGAGGCAGTTTGTTTGTTGCAGACGGAGCGATCATTCCATAGGACACATTTTGGGAGACAGGTGATTGGTTTGAAGTTATCTGGACATGCACCAAAGAAACTGAATTATTAGTTAGCACTGGCGTAGCCATAGCTTTTTCAGGGGAGGGGGGGGGTTTGGGTGGCAAAAAATAGGAAGATAGGTAAGTATAATAATAACATGTGAAATGAGTTATAGACAGTATTAGGCAAGTATAGTAGTTATGTATATGACGAATGTTCAAATTCATGTATTACTAATTCAATTGCATTATTTATGTAGGCAGGTAAGTATGTACATATGGTTTTTTGGAAGGTTCAGAGGCTCCTATAGACTACTAACTTGGACAAAGTAAAACTAAACTAAAACAACAACAATTACAAGACAATTACGAGTATTCACAATTGTTTCGTTTAAAAAAAATACCTAATTACCAACGTTTGCTGCTCTCTTCTCTTTTCCATTTTATCAGTTTTTTTTACAAAAATGTATTACTACTAGATACTACTAAGTATACCTATACTGTGCTACCTAAACCTATAGCTACTACAATATTACCTTTACCTATACTGTGCTGCCTAAACCTATAGCTACTGCAATATTACCTTTACCTATACTGTGCTACCGAAACCTATAGCTACTGCAATATTACCTTTACCTATACTGTGCTACCTAAACCTATAGCTACTACAATATTACCTTCACCTATACTGTGCTACCTAAACCTATAGCTACTACAATATTACCTTTACCTATACTGTGCTGCCTAAACCTATAGCTACTGCAATATTACCTTTACCTATACTGTGCTACCTAAACCTATAGCTACTACAATATGACCTTTACCTAAGTTTTCAGCAAGACACGAAACCATTACAAAACAATTTAAATTGACAATACTTACAATTTTTATTTCCTAACACAAAATAATCATTACAAAATTAAATTCAGTCTTTTTCTCTTTACCGCAAGTTGGCTAATAACCTCCTCTGGAGGAACTGTTATGTCCCGGTGGATGTTTATCAGAGCGAGTCCTGTAAGATGCGACTCACCCATGGACTCTCTAACAACGCGCCATCCCAAGCGTAAGCTATAAATTGGCTATGTGCGTTGTTTACTTGCCGCGTCACCCACGCCACCTGCCGTCTGGCCTGTTTCAGTGACACCTTTCCTTGTGCCAAGCGATCTTTTGAGCACCTATTATGGAAACCCCATTCTATCTAGTGTAAATTTCATTTTCGATGGGGGGGGGTTTGAACCCCCAAACCCGCGCCCCCCCCCCCTTAGCTACGCCAGTGTTAATTAGAGTTTATCAAAACTTCAGCATATTGGACCTGATTTACACTTAAGAAGCTTCTGCTTCTTCCTAAGTGCGTATCTGGCCGAAATGACCTACTGCGCATGTGTAGCAGGCCATTTACGCTATCTACGTACCAGATCGGCACGTAGATAGCATGGGCGTGGTCTTTAAAGACCACACCCAGGGATTTACATCCACAGAAGTGGTGTTTTGCCGCCTCGAGGTGTTTTTAGGCAGAAGTGGGGGGGGGAGGTACTTAGAATAGCTGGGGAGGCGGGGAAAGGCAGTGTCCATACGGACATTGCACGGAGATATAAGGTAGCCCTCTGGCAATCGTAAATGCCATAAGATACCTATAAACAGGGGGTGGGCTGGGGGCTGGAAGAGTGAGTTAGGTGCCGATCTGCTTGTATCAGGGCCATTGTTGTTATACAACATTATCCCCCTCTCCCCTCTGTCAATTATAATGAAGAAAACACCTTATTAGCCATAACTGTTACACTCTGCAGGTTCATCCTGGCAGAGTGTGTGTTAATTTCTTGCAAGTTCTGTGTGTCTGATTTTCTCCCAGCTGCAGGTTAATTGTTCCTGGAGGTGTGTCTGGCTTCCACAGCTATTGGGGGGGGTGTTCTTTAAATAGCCTCCAGTGCAAGTAGCAGGTGCTGTTCATAGCTTCTAGCTCCTAGTGTCTCTGTGCCAGTTTCTTTTCTCCTCTTGCCTTGTGCTATTTGCTTCTTACTTTCTTGAGTGTCCCAGTTTTGTCCTTGCCCGGTACCTTGCCTCATACCTTGTGTCTCCATTACCTCCATCGCCCACCTTGCTGTTCAGTCCCATTTGTATTTACCTAGCTTATCCTGCCTGACTGTTTCTGTTAACCCCTTGTGGGTTTCAGCTGTTTGCTTGTGTGTGTGATTGCCCTGGTTAGTTTAGTCTGTCTTCTCAGTCCCATCTGTTCCTTCCTAGTCTGCCGTGTCTGCTCAGTGTTTTGTGTATTACCTGGAATCTGTACCTGCAATAAACCCCTTTCATTCATATTGGCTTCTGCATTCTTTGTACCTAGCCTCAGGTATTCATAACATTCCAGGGTACCATAACAATAACTTTACTCACGTGTGAGACACCAGGACAGCGCCTGCTCAGGCGAATAGCCGTCTCTGGAAATCCTGAATGCTCGGTTGGCTATGGCCCTGTTTTCGTCAATGACAACATCGCTATTGTTCAACCGGTAGAAAAGTGCAGTGGTGGACCCTGTGGAGATGTCAGTGGGAAGAACCTTTCAATGTATACTTATAACTTTAAAGCAGTGCTCCTCAACCAGTGTGCCACAGGATGTTGCCAAGTGTGCCGCGGTGCAATGCCTCCAACAGGAGAAAAAGCACTGGAAAGACCTTGAATTAAGGAAATGAGGGGATACTTGGGAGGCTGCAGATACATGAATAAGGAGTACTGGAGAGCTAAAGACACACGATTGGTTATACTGGGGAGGCTTTTTTTTTTTTGTATATTTTGCTTTTGTTATGCCGCAGAATTCTGGGAAGGGCTTAGGTGTGCCACAGAATTCTGGGAAGGGCTTAGGTGTGCCACGGAATTCTGGGAAGGGCTTAGGTGTGCCGCGGAATTCTGGTAAGGGCTTAGGTGTGCCGCGGAATTCTGGGATGGGCTTAGGTGTGCCGAGGTTGAGTAAAGGTTGAGGAGCACTGCTTTAAAGGTTAGAAAATGAATACAAATAAATACAATTAGAGTTACACAACATCAGATACAGTATGTCTGTGAGATTAAGCACATTGGGCCTGATCCAGACCTCCGACGCCTGGCGTTAATACGCCGGGCGTAAGCGGTAGATCGTCTAAAAAGACGACCTGTGCATGCGCCGGGCAGATCTTGCCCGGCAGAGCTACGGCAACACCCGATTCAGGATCGAGCGTCCGTAGCAGCGGCTTAGTAACGCTGGAGGGGGCGTTCCCCTCCGTTACGACGCTGCAGTTAGTGTATGAAGGCGGGGGGAGGTATGGTAATTAGGATGGGAGGGCGGCGTTTGCGTTACAACGCTGCCTTCCCAGCATAGTTACACTGGGTTACGCCGGTAAGTTAGAGTAGCCTTCAGCCGGTGTAACCCAGTGTAAATACGATGTGTTAGGGGGAGTGTCAGGGGGAGTGTAACGATGTTACGCTGAGTGTTAAAACGCTCAGCGCATCATCGTTAGTCTGGATCAGGCGCATTCTCTTCGTCCAGAACTTCATTACATATTTTACCTTTCAGTCCACAGAGGTGAGAGGTAGAATATCAGATTTGTTCATCATAGACGGAAATAGGCGCAGTCTGGACCTGATTTACACTTAACAAGCTCCTGTTTGTTTAAAACGCTCAGCACACCATCATTAGTCTGGATCAGGCGCATTCTCTTCGTCTTGATGTGACGGTCCAGAACTTCATTACATATTTTACCTTTCAGTCCACAGAGGTGAGAGGGAGAATATCAGATTTGTTCATCATAGACGGAAATAGGCGCAGTCTGGACCTGATTTACACTTAACAAGCTCCTGTTTGTTATGTGCGGAATCTATCGAAATGACCTACTGCGCATGTGTACCATCGCGTAATCCACGTACCACTTAGGTATGTAGATGGACTCCGTGCGCTCTTTAAAGTAGTTTAAGTAGAAGGAGGCGCGCTAATGCCTCCTCGGGGGGTGTTTAGTTATATGTGAGAGGGGGGAGGGATTTAGATTAGCCGGGGAGGGCGGGGGGGGGGGCTTTCTCCGTAGTGCCATAAGGTACCTAAAAAGGGGCGGGTAAGGGGCCGGACAGGTGAGTTAGGAGCGGTTCTGTCCGCATCTAACTCACTCTTAAGTGTGCATCAGGCCCTTTATTCCTTATCCTGTAATTATAGAGACTTGAATCAGCCCCAAATATCTTTGATCAATGGAATTTGGTCATTGTGTGTGCAAAGCGCTACCCAACCACATCACACAGGACAGGGAATTTATCCTTAACATCGGAACCAGTCTTTCCCATCGTCCCTGAAATCCCGCGGGTTTCATTCGGTTTGCAGCGACATTGCTATCCCATTGAAATGCATTATAACCCATCCCCCTTTGTTGCCATGGCAACAATTCCATTTTCGAAGCTAATACAGCTGACAGATTAATCACAATTGTGTCAGTGCCGACAGGTGTATAATAAAGAATATTTCTATATCAGAAAGGGTACAATGGCGAAAGTTCTTATTTCTACAAGGCACCTGTTGGGTACAGTTAGGCTGCAGAGAGGGGAGTGTTAAGGTTAGGCTACAGGACAGGGATGGTTAGGGATAGGCTGTGGAGAGGGGAGAATTAAAGTTAGGCTGCAGGATGAGTATGTTAGGGTTAAGGTTAGGCTGCAGGACAAGGAGGGTTACGGTTAGGCTGTGGAGAGGAGAGGGGAGAGTTAAGGTTAGGCTGCAGGATGAGTTTGTTAGGGTTAAGGTTAGGCTGCGGGACAAGGATAGGTTAGGGGAGGCTTAATGTTAGGTTACAGGAAGGGAGAAAGGGGATAGTTGGGTTAAAGAAAACATAACTGTCGCTGTTGGACCCTTTAAAGACACAGCAATCGGTCTGATGAACTACCCCCGGTCCTGTAGCAGCTGCTGAAATTCCTCCTCCATAAAGCACTGTGCACATATATGTATTTGGGGAAAGTAAAAGTAACTCTGTGCTGTGCTTGAGCCTCGTGGCTTCCTCCAGCAGCCGGGCCGGTGAGCTGGTAATCTGTACCGGTGCACTTTACCATCCCCCAATAACCCCTCATTTACACCTGATATTACCTGAAATGTCGGATGAATTGAGCACACGCTGGACGCCCTGTGTACATCCAGAATCCCCCGACAACGTCTTCCTGGTACCTGCAATACAATGTAATATCAGTGTAATCCCTGCAGAGGATAATATTACACACGATCACCTGGGACTGACAATATAGAAATCCTGGCCTGTATTGCGCATGCGCAGTAATTTTTTTACGTGCTCTACTTATTAAGCGCATTTACGCAATCTACGTAAGAAAAAGATACGTAGATTACGCTTAAAAATTACTACGCAAGCACAGTAGTAAAAATCTATGTTATGCGTCCGGTTCTCTGAATATGGGCCCCTGTTACTAATGATATCATTTATACAACATGAATGGTCGTTTATGCAATACATGAGATTAGATGTCAGCTTCTAGAGTTTGTTATTGTGTTTAATAAGATTAAGTTTATTTGACAGGTTATGACAGCAATATTTATAATTCAATGACTTGGACGCCATGTTTTCTGGAAACATATTTTCTGTCAGGTCTTTGCCGTCATCACAACATTGATATCAATAAAAATTAATCCTGCCTCCGCAACTTCATTAACTGTATTAAAAATGCCACATCATTTATCATGATGCAGTCGCAGCTGCGAAAATGCTGTTTCCGAAACAGAGACAACCGAAAGCTAATTTTCAGCTGTGTCTATAGCTGTCTCTGTCTGAAAATAGCGTTAATTCTAAAAAAAATTATGAATAGGTAAATATGCCAATCGCCATACTTACCCATTCATTCAGAAACCGCCACCGCAGAACCGCTGCAATGGGTCAGGCTGCGGGAAGGGGAGTCTTAGGGTCAGGCTGCAGGTAGAGGAGTCTTAGGGTCAGGCTGCGGGGAGGGGAGTCTTAGGGTCAGGCTGTGGGGAGGGGAGTCTTAGGGTCAGGCTGCGGTGCATTGTGAGGTGCTGCATTGTGAGCTAAAGTGGGCTTGATTTGGTATTATAGGGTCTGTGTTTCCCCTTTCACGTACAGAATGCTCTGGACACTCACAATTTCAGAACCCTACCTTGAATTCTCTGCATGGATCTGCATCTGTACGAATGCTAATCCGTGTGTCTGCCAACGGCCACCCACTTACATTCAACGGCATAACTATCCCCGCCCCTCATGCAGGAATTATCACGCCGATGTGTCACCCCCCTCCCTGCACGGAACTCCATGCGTACGGAAATCAGTTCTGTACACAAGGAGTTCCATTGCGGAACACTGGGTGTGTGTATGCACAGTGACAGAAAATCACCCGTAAGGTGACATTATTATAGGATCAGGCACATAATGTATGAGAATAATGCATTTGTAGAGAGAATTTTAACCTACATTAAATATACAGCTATATACTAGATGGTTTAATCTATATTAAACATAACAACATTCTATGACACTGACATCTCTTTCAGACATTACCTCTGCGGAGGAAAACCCGCTGGAAGACAGAGAACAGCGCCTGGATTTCCGCTTTCACGTCATCGCTGAGCTCTGTACTGTATTCCACCATACCGATGCTCTGTGACAACATGGAATAACCTACAAAGAGGAGGGGGGAATTATTTTACCAGAATATCCTTGACACAAAGCTACAAAAATGACGCTTTTATTATTTTTATCTTTTATATATTAGGTACCACAATGTCTCAGCAGCACCATAACAAAACCGTGAATCAATAAACCAAGTGCATAACAAAAGCATAAATCAATAAACAAAGTGCATAACAAAAGTATAAATCAATAAACAAAGTGCATAACAAAAGCATGAATCAATAAACAAAGTGCATAACAAAAGCATGAATCAATAAACAAAGTGCATAACAAAAGCATAAATCAATAAACAAAGTGCATAACAAAAGCATGAATCAATAAACAAAGTGCATAACAAAAGCATGAATCAATAAACAAAGTGCATAACAAAAGCATAAATCAATAAAAAAGTGCATAAAAAAAAGCATGAATCAATAAACAAAGTGCATAACAAAAGCATAAATCAATAAACAAAGTGCATAACAAAAGCATAAATCAATAAACAAAGTGCATAACAAAAGCATAAATCAATAAACAAAGTGCATAACAAAAGCATAAATCAATAAACAAAGTGCATAACAAAAGCATAAATCAATAAACAAAGTGCATAACAAAAGCATAAATCAATAAACAAAGTGCATAACAAAAGCATAAATCAATAAACAAAGTGCATAACAAAAGCATAAATCAATAAACAAAGTGCATAACAAAAGCATGAATCAATAAACAAAGTGCATAACAAAAGCATAAATCAATAAACAAAGTGCATAACAAAAGCATAAATCAATAAACAAAGTGCATAACAAAAGCATAAATCAATAAACAAAGTGCATAACAAAAGCATAAATCAATAAACAAAGTGCATAACAAAAGCATAAATCAATAAACAAAGTGCATAACAAAAGCATAAATCAATAAACAAAGTGCATAACAAAAGCATAAATCAATAAACAAAGTGCATAACAAAAGCATAAATCAATAAACAAAGTGCATAACAAAAGCAT
>WWET01000321.1:617755-633352 GCA_011038615.1 Limnodynastes dumerilii
CCTTCCAGTATATACACATGTCCTCATGTTCTATTACACGTCTTCCTTTATATAATGTCCCTCCTGTACCTGTCACCCTCCGGTATATACACATGTCCTCATGTTCTATTACACGTCTTCCTTTATATAATGTCCCTCCTGTACCTGTCACCCTCCAGGTTATACACATGTCCTCATGTTCTATTACACGTCTTCCTTTATATAATGTCCCCTCCTGTATCTGTCACCCTCCAGTATATACACATTTCCTTATGTTCTATTACACCTCTTCCTTTATATAATGTCTCCTGTACCTGTCACTCTCCAGTATATACACATGTCCTTGTGTTCTATTACACCTCTTCCTTTATATAATGTCCCCTCCTGTAGCGGTCACCCTCCAGTATATACACATGTCCTCGTGTTCTATTACACCACTTTCTTTATATAATGTCCCCTTGGTCACAGCCCTTGATATATGTGAAAGCTGCTATCATATCCCCCCCTCTCCCTTCTCTTCTCCAAGCTGTACATGTTTACTAACTCTAGGCTTTCTTGGTATGTTGTGTGACACAGGCCATGTACCATTTTAGTTTATGCACCATGTAAACAAGAAAATCTAAAGATTACAACTTTATATAACACAATTCAATTCCCCTTGATAAATGCCAAAGTCTGAGGTGAAACCCATTGGTATTGGTGTCCCTGTGTGCTGGGAACCTGAGTAGTGATTCATGATAAGTTGCAGTAGTCAGTCCCGCTACCCCGGGAACTTTACCATCTCTTGGATTCTTTGTACTCTCCTTAGGTACAATCATCAGTTGTTTCTCTAGTTTACAGTTGTGTTTATATGTGATGAATACACAAATATAATAAGATAAGCACACAAAGTGTATAAGAAATAGATTTATTAAAAATATAAAGACATAAAAATAAATTCAGCAAGTCAGGGTATCAAGTGATATAAGTCACTAGAAAAATAGTAAGCTCACGCAATGCACATACAGCTATGGCAGATATATATATAGAGCACTGTCCGATTGCAACAATCTCTGAAATATAGTGGCTGCAGAGGAAGATCTTAGCACAGATGGAGGACAATGTTGCTCCTTCGATGATTAATTAGCTGCAGATTAAGTAAGTGGTTTGAGACAAAGTAACGGGCGTCCCCGAAAAGGTTACACTTATTGAATTCCACGATATGGCCAATATGAGCTTGCAAGCACAGTACTTCAAATAAAAGCTTCAATATTCTCCATTAATAAAACTGTAGCTGAAAATAGAGTCACTCACAGTTCTCCTTAATAGATGTATTAATGTGAGAGGGAGCTATATACTTTACCAGAATACACGTAGTGATGAAGTAGATAGTATGGCACAATTGATCGATATGAACGTCAGTCTCCCTGGGGAAACGGCACGGACACACTACTCCAGCAAGCAGGGCCACCGCAACTAGGAGCCGAATGGACACCCCGAAGGCAGACAGTGGCCGCACACACTACGGAGATAATTGCTTCCAACGCTCCTGGCGGCGACTCACTGAATCAGTACCTAGTTTAGCTTCCATACGCTCGGCAAACCCTACCCTAACTTTTGTGTTCGTACCCGCAGTCATGCATATGTTCAATGTGTATTAACGACGCTTAGCACGCCCATACTGTACAATTTAAATGCCTCACCACGCCCTCGGTGCGTGGTTACGGCTTTCATATGGCAGGCACCCCCCCATGATTGGTAATACGAAGCGGTTACGTTTAAGGCCCATATGCAAAAATTTACAGACTGTAACATGAGCGTATCATCTGCCCCACGCATGCACAGTAAGTACAAATGGCAGTTTTTTCGCTTACGATCAGTGTAAAACCGCATCCGAGCGTAGGTCTGGATCAGGCCCAGTAAGTGTAACTTTTTGTAAGAAAAACAAAATAGTAAACGTATTGGATAGGTGGAAAGCAGAGATAAGTGCTCCTTAATCTTCATTCACTGGACTATGCTGTTTAACAGGTCCTCAGCAGCCCTTCACATACCCCTCATAACACCGATCACCCACTTAGGCAAAAACATCGCCAATGGCCCAGATCCTGACCTACGTACGCTAGCGATTTTACTCTAGTCGCTGGCGTAAAATCGGCGATTTGTCTGGATTTACCCCAATGTCTACACCATAAAATCGACTGTATCATTGGTTATGAAGACAGATAAGTAGTAAATAGGTAGCTATATGTTTAGCATTGTACCCCTTCATAACTCCAACATAGACATAGGCATGTGGTCTGCCGGTTCAAAGGTCTTTTTTTCCAATCTCGATTGTAGAAAGCGGTGATGATGCGACACCTGGAGTCGCAAAAAGTCATTCACCGAATTTTTAGCTAACGCTACCCATA
The DNA here is from genome assembly GCA_011038615.1 of Limnodynastes dumerilii. Classification (NCBI taxonomy): domain Eukaryota; kingdom Metazoa; phylum Chordata; class Amphibia; order Anura; family Limnodynastidae; genus Limnodynastes; species Limnodynastes dumerilii. The sequence continues at coordinate 620,122 of WWET01000321.1, forward strand.
CCCTATTCTAACCCTGTGTTTCTCATAGCCTAACGCTAACCTTCCCCATCTTTAGCCCTAACCCTAGCCCTACATGCCCCTCATCCTAACCCTAAGCGTCCATGCCTCATAGCCTAACCCTAACCTTCCATGCCTCGCAACCTAACCCTAACCCTCCATACCTCACAGCCTAACCCTAACCCTCCATATCTCACAGCCTAACCCTAACCTTCCATGCCCCACAACCTAACCCTAACAATCCATACCCCACAACCTAACCCTAACCTTCCATGCCCCACAACCTAACCCAAACTGTCCATGCCCCACAGCCTAACCCTAACCCTCCATGCTCCACAGCCTAACCCTAACCCTCCATGCCCCACAGCCTAACCCAAACTGTCCATGCCCCACAGCCTAACCCTAACCCTCCATGAGAGTTCTAAGCGAGGACCCACACTCCTTTTTAAACGTTCCGCTACTAATGTGTATTTCTATTTTGTGGAAACAATGTTGCTGCACTTTGCAGAACAGTTCTCCTTATCTCATGAGATGGCAGGAATGTAAATATCGATGCTGATTTCAGGGGTAAGAAAGTAAAAAACCCAGACATGTCATATGGGGCCAGATCCAGACATTTGTTGGTGTAGGGTATTTACGCTATTGTAAGCACTATGCATTTCCCTGCGCACTCCCCTCTCTCGTGCGTCATTTACACAATTTACGTTTCCCAAACCCTACCTTAACTTTTCCAAGCGTAACTACGGACGTACGTAATGGATTGACCGTAATCCGGCCCATACCATACAATTTAAACGCCTCCCTCCGCCCACAAAGCGTATTTCCAGGTGTCGTATGGATGACCCACCTCTTCGGTCGTATTTATGCTCAACGTATGTACAATCAGAGTTACATTGTGTAACATATGCCACGTGTATGCACAGTAAATACAAAAAGGCGTTTTTATGACCGGCTAGCATACTGAGGTCCGAATCTGGCCCATTGTATTTGTACATTGTACCCAGGCTGTTCCTGTCCTGTACAACGGATGACTTACTTCCGGTGAATTCTTGGCCTCCTAAGAAGAAGGAAAACATCTTCTGCTTCTTATTGGACCTCACCCCTCTACAGACTCCATCGCCTCCCAGCTTAGACTCTGCGTTCCAGTCATTAACGCTACACAGCAAGATATCCGGAGAGCGGAGCAGCCCGCATAGAGCGGTACCTGTATTATAATAAAGCACAGGAACACGCTGACTTACAGAGGTCGAAAAAAATCGCTTTTGATAATCAATGTAAACTTTCTGCTGAGGATGTAAAAAATGACTTGGCCGATGGCGGAGTTTGCCTTGAATTTGTTTACTGTTGTTCCCGAATGCAGTATTAATTAACTCAGTGTTATTATATACATCAAAGACATCGGGAACGTGCAAATGTCCTCCGAAATATACAAAACAGATCAATATATTTCCTGCAGTATTCCATAAGGAGAACAGATGAGATCCATCATCCATATAATCCTATGCAAGATCAAGTGTCTGTAATAGATTGCACATCTTTGGGATCTGACTATCTCAGCCATTCCAAGATAAACAACATTCATTTATGTCTAATAATTGCACTTTTTTTTTTTATAATTGCAATGCAAAACGCACAGCATCTGCTCCTCTGAAGGGACATCACTGCTCTGCAGGGAACTTGCTGGCGAGAATGATCTTGTCTGATTACGGGATTCAGGCCTCGTGTTTGAAGGGGGAGATGGGGGAGAGGCCTTTACCATAGCAGGACTCTATCTACTTTTCTGTGGGACGCGGTTTTGCAATGACAGTGAAGACGCCAGCGCTGAAATGCCGGCAGTCTTTCAGTCTTTACTGGTGGGCAGTTTCCGATCAGAAAGAGCTGAAACCGTGACTCCCATCTAACAAATTTATAATGCCGACATGTTTGTTTGCCACGACAATGATCCTTAACCTAACCCAACTACTAACCCTAATCCTAATTACTAACCTTAACTGTAATTCCGAACCCTATTCCCTAATCTGTAAATCCTAATTCCTAACCTTAACTATAATTCCGAACCCTATTCCCTAATCTGCAAATCCTAATTCCTAACCTTGGACCGGATTCAGATTTAAGAAGCTTTTCCGTGCATTCATAATAGATCCGTACGTTAATACAAAATAAGTGCGTTTTGCAAAAGTAACGAATTTCGGAACACTTCCTTGTTGTGAAAGCAGCCTTATCATTAGCGTGCGTATATGTGACGGAAGTGAAACGTTAGCAAATACAACCGCACGTCTACCACATTACCACGCCCATTTTTTTGCTATTTACATTCCGACTGACGCCTCTTATTAATAATCCGTCAGACCTTTTATGTTTGCACACATTTTTTGTCGTATGGAAATTACTTACTCATCACTCCAATTACGCTTCGTAACTGCATGGTCTGCACATGCGCACTACATAGAAATCACCCCACTTACGATATTTTGCGTGCGTACATTACCAGACGTTCTTAATTCTGAATACGGTCCCTTAACTGTAATTCCGAACCCTATTCCCTAATCTGTAAACCCTAATCCTAATTCCTATCCTTAACTGTAATTCTGTAAACCCTAACCCTAGTTCCTGCCCATAATACCTGCCCATAATTCCTAACACTTATCCATAACCCCTTAACCCAAATTTTTACCATAAACCCTAATTCCTAACCCTAACCACTAACAGGGGATGCAGAGCTGAGAGCAGTGCATGGGTGCAGCCGATACTGGGCCGTATTCAGAGATCCGTTATTTTTTATGGACGCAATTATACTCACGGCCAGAGCAAGGAAACACCCACCAACAACCCCGACACTCCCCTCTCCCCGACACTCCCCTCTCACCTCTCCCGGAACACACTCTGTTCTTTCTGTGTGTACTTACGAGCGTATATGTGCTCCGTCCGTGTTTTTCATTATAACCGCGCCTCCATGCGTTCATTTCAATGCCTCCCCCCACCCAATTTAATGTAAATTTTCAAGTACGTATTTCTACGATGCCCATCCGCACGTATGTACCCAAGTGTGATTCACATGTCCGTTCCTAAAGCACTTACGATCGTATATTCCACGTAACTTACGTAAATAAAGTCAATACGCATGTGCAGTTGATCTGATCCTAAAAATACGCACGCGCGGATCTCTGGATATGGCCCACTGTCAGGATAGAGGTGACATTATGGTGTTGGCTGCATCCCTTTCCAAATAGAAATTGCCGGAATGGCAGCTAATGCCTTTCTGCCTCGTCCCTACGTAAAATTTGAAATCTGGAAACGCCTACATTTCGTAAGTCTGGATCCGCTCCATCGTGACAAACGTATTCCGTAAGGCAAACACAGTATACTTCCAAGACCAAAGTAGGATGTAAGAAGAGGTGACACAGGTTGGACTTGTATTCAATATACAGCCGTTGAGCGAGTGAAAGAGTATCACAAATAAGGTTTAAATTCTGGGTTCCGAATCTCTCATCCCATTTGAACCGTCTATAACAAGGGTGGGCAATCCCGGCCCTCATGCTACACCAAAATCTTTTCCTAGAGGAAAATCATCCCAATTATCGGACACCTCCTGCTCGGAGCCATAATCGCTCTACTGTTTTAAATGTGGAAGTGAGACGAGGTAATAAGTTGGAAAGAGAGGCAGTGGTCATAAAGAGAGAAGAGAGGGCAAGGGGGAACGAGAAGAGAGATGAGAGTAGAGAGATGAGAGTGTAAGGGGGAACGAGAAGAGAGATGAGAGGGCAAGGGGGAATGAGAAGAGAGATGAGAGAAGAGAGATGAAAGAAGAGAGGGCAAGGGGGAACGAGAAGAGAGATGAGAGAAGTGAGATGAGAGGGCAAGGGAGAACGAGAAGGGAGATGAGAGATGAGAGGGCAAGAGAGAATGAGATGAGAGAAGAGAGATGAGAGGGCAAGGGGGAACGAGAAGAGAGATGAGAGGGCAAGAGGGAACAAAATGAGAGGTGAGGTTAGAGATTTAGGAGGAGAGTAAGAGGATTGAATGAAGACTTTATAGATGAGGATGAGTTATAGCAGGAAGGTGACTCTGTAGGGCTATGGAAGGCAAGATAGAGGTTCAAGAAGAGGGTGGATTGGAGATAAGCAAGAGATATCTGGTGAGTGAATGAGAGGCTCAGTGTCCTCTAGTGTCTTCTGTTCTGAACAGACCATAATAGGATGAATTTACCTTGAGTTAATATAATCCGACTCATTATGAAGCCATCACAACAGGAGTCCTGTGCACACATTTGGCGACAGAAGTAATAGCCATCCGTTAAAGAGGCGTCCACGGCTGGGAAGAGCAATGTGCTGTACACTCCAGAGACAGTATTGCCAAAGTCTGTTCGTAGAAAGTCTCTATGACCCCTGAACTCCTCTCCTGAAAGAAGAAGATCACTGTTACTGCAAAAACACTGTGCATGACATTGCATTATTGGTGTTCTCCCGGTATGGAAATCCACCAATATCAACGAATATGAACAAAGCCTGCAGTTTATGCAAATAATGAGGGCAATATGCTAATAATGAGGGCAATACGCTAATAATGAGGGCAATACGCTAATAATGAGGGCAATACGCTAATGACGGCAATACGCTAATGAGGGCAATACGCTAATAATGAGGGCAATACGCTAATAATGAGGGCAATACGCTAATAATACGCTAATAATGAGGGCAATACGCTAATAATGAGGGCAATACGCTAATAATAAGGGCAATACGCTAATAATGAGGGCAATACGCTAATAATGAGGGCAATATGCTAATAATGAGGGCAATAGCCTAATAATGAGGGCTATACTCTAATAATGAGGGCAATACGCTAATAATGAGGGCAATACGCTAATAATGAGGGCAATACGCTAATAATGAGGTCAATACGCTAATAATGAGGTCAATACGCTAATAATGAGGGCAATATGCTAATAATGAGGGCAATACGCTAATAATGAGGGCAATGCGCTAATAATGAGGACAATACGCTAATAATGAGGGAAATACACTAATAATGAGGGCAATACGCTAATAACGAGGGCAATACGCTAATAATGAGGACAATACGCTAATAATGAGGGAAATACACTAATAATGAGGGAAATACGCTAATAATGAGGGAAATACACTAATAATGAGGGAAATACACTAATAATGAGGACAATACGCTAATAATGAGGGCAATACACTAATAATGAGGGCAATACGCTAATAATGAGGGAAATACACTAATAATGAGGGCAATACACTAATAATGAGGACAATACGCTAATAATGAGGACACTACGCTAATAATGAGGACAATACGCTAATAATGAGGACACTACGCTAATAATGAGGGCAATACGCTAATAATGTGGGCAATACACTAATAATGAGGGCAATACGCTAATAATGAGGGCAATACACTAATAATGAGGACAATACACTAATAATGAGGGCAATACGCTAATAATGAGGACAATACGCTAATAATGAGGGCAATACGCTAATAATTAGGGCAATATGCTAATAATGAGGGCAATAAACTAATAATGAGGGCAATACATTAATCTAGGTGCCAAATGACACACTCCTGTTTTTCTGTATGAACCAGTTTATCAAACAAGCTGGTGTCATAAAAGCATAGTAGGTGACAGTAAATAAGTCACATGGTCCATTCGGCTTGAACAAATGTTTTTTTAAACCCCTGCTGACCATATTTGACCCTCAATTTAGTTTAATATTTTGGATTTTCGTATATTTATCCCAAGCATGGTTAAATTGGTTTACTGTGTTACCTCTACCACCTCAGATGGGAGGCTATTCAACTTATCAATTTGCATATTTCCTCAAAACCAACCTCCATATTAATTGAATACCTTGATATAACCTTGATATATATGCCCCCTCTCCCTTCTCTGCTCCAAGCTATACATGTTTACTTCCTTTAGTCTGTCTCTGTATGGTGTGTGACACAGGCCATGCACCATTTTAGTTGCTCTTCTTTCTCTAATGTATTTATGTATTTATGTCCTTCTGGAGATACAGCCTCCAGAACTGACCCCAGTATTCCAGGTGAGGCCGCACTAATGACCTATAAAGTGACATCACTACTTCTCTCTTTCTGATACGACTTTGTTACATTGCTTGGTTACCTTTAAGTCATATGATGAATCCTAAATCCCTTTCCTCCTTTTTATTGAAAATGTTCATAGATATACAGCATGGCATAGCACTGACAATAATACCAAGCAAAAAGTAACAAAAAAAATACCAATATATGACAATATGACAGTATATTTAAGATCTGATTGCGTCATTATTCGAAAATTTACCATGCCTCAAACATTGAAACAAAACAATAATATAACTACAGAAAAGAACTAAGGCCCGTGTTCAGAGTATAACATATACGTCCAGTGTTTTAGCGATTTTTACCACTGTGCATGCGTAGTCATTTTTTTATTTTTTTTTATTTTTCAGACCGCATTTATGCAATCTAAGTAAGAAAAAGATACGTAGATTACGCAAAAAAATGACCGTGCATGCGCAGTAGTAAAAATCGCTAAACACGTATATGTTATACGTCCGGTACTCTGAATACAGGCCTAACTGCTCAGAAAAGGAATTACGGCATGTTCTACGTATATTGTACCACATGACATTTCTCCCGAAAACTAAAAGCTGTCTCTCAGCTCCCACTGAAAACTCATCTGTTTCTGCCCGAGCTAAATAACGTGCAAGGATCTGATCAGTCGAGAACAGCCCAGATTTCACTACAATCTACAATCTATAAGCCCTGTATCTAAGTGGACAAATTCCTGTAAATGAACCATTCTGTAGATTCAAATAAATTCAAGATATGTTTCTGTTTCACCTCAGGAAAGTGCTTATATAGATGCCCATTTCTCATAAATAACCCTTTCTCTATCTCGGGAAGTGTTGATCTCCTTTCCATGTATAATGTATCTAAAAGGGCGTCTTTAATGGTGCCCAAAAGGAAGGGTAAGGGGTTCACTGTCCATTTTTGCAGTATCACCTTTCTGGCGTTTTACCCCTCCCCCAAGTGGCGCACCCAGGAGGGATTTCTGGTTACCTAGAAACCCCCCACATTTAATATAAAACAAAAAAAAGACAAAAAAGTGAACATTCAAAAAGGGGGCGTGGCTTCATGGGTGCTGCGAAAGGGGTGTGGCTTTGCGGTTATGTGGGGGCAGACTGACATAGAGGAAGATTGTGCTGGAATAGGGAAGCAAGTGGGGGATGGTGAATGGGTCACAACATGAACAGTCCCCTAACACAAGCTCTGGTCCATTGTATAATGTGTTCTACTATTGCTATTAGATGTGTACAGTCAATATAAAACTATTAAAACTACACTGGAGGCAGGTTTTTGGGTTTTGTTTTTTTTATTTTTTTATTACTATTTTAATATTTGCCCTGTGCTGCGAAAGGGGTGTGGCTTTGCGGTTATGTGGGGGCAGACTGACATAGAGAAAGATGGTAAAGACCTGTGCTGGAATAGGGAAGCAAGTGGGGGATGGTGAATGGGTCACAACATGAACAGTGCCCTAACGCAAGCTCTGGTCCATTGTATAATGTGTTCTACTATTGCTATTAGATATGTACATTCAATATAAAACTATTAAAACTACACTGGAGGCAGGTTTTTTTTTCATTACTATTTTAATATTTGCCCTGTGCGCTATGACAACGGGGGTGAGACGGGAGAAGAGCTGGCTAGTACAGGGGCGGAGCTTATACTGTTTTCAAGCTTCAAAATATTGGGAGCTATGCTAATATACCCCACATGTATTACACGCTTTGGAAACCCCCCCTTTCAAAATCCTGCTTTTTCCACTGATTCCCCCCAATCCAGAAAATTTTAGACAAAAGCAAATTTGGATGAATGAAAATGAAAATGGAATAAAGCGATAATGGAATAACTAACTATAAACTTTACTTTTATCCTGAATTTCGTGTGGTGCTTCTATTTAGCAAACATGAGATATTGAATTTTTTAATTTATAGCACATATCATAACCAGGCAATGACTATAGATTTACATATACTCCCAACCAAATGAGTTGAGGCTGTCAATGAAAGCTGAATAAAGCCTAAAGTAAATGACTAACTTTAAATTTTTAAGATGAACGATTGAATTTATTTTTCTAACAGCTATTGTACTATTTATTAGTTGATATTTAAAATAATATTTATTTAGCAATGTATAAATCATTCTCTATGCATAGTTTCCTTCTTAAGAATACGGCCCAATGTTACTTTCAGTCACTTACTTTCATGAAAATGGTTGTTGCTGGTTCTGGCTATAGTAACAATAACGGTGAATAATCTTATTACATTATTAACTCCCAGAGTTCTTATCCAGTGTTCAAAATTTACCCACAGCAGAGCTTGAGGGTCTCGAGGGAGATGTGATCCCCCAAAATCTAGGCATTTTTCTGCATTCCCATGAATGACGTGTGAGGGAATCTCTGGATATATGACACTTGGGGCCCTGTTTCTTCTGTCTGCACATGTCACCTCTGAGCTTGTGCAATGTACACTCTATGGACTTTTATGGACTTCCTGCAGAATCACAGAACCCAGGGCTCTCATGGAACTATCATGGTATTGTAGACTATCACCCGGGATGCATGGTGAGCAATGTCTCGTGACCATGCCAGAGATGTCTTACTCCATAGGTTGAGCATCTAGTGTAATGATTTCATCATAGACAAAGCAAATGTGAAGATCCAGCATTGTGCACATTACAGCTGAGAAACGTTTATCCCGACAATAGACTGTTGTGCAAAACACCCCAATGGCTTTTATAAGACATGACAGGAAGATTGCTGATCATATTGTTCAGTTTAGGGGCTTTCCTACCAATGTTTCCTTTGTATATGGTGACACTTGGCCCAATAACCTATTAGCCTATTAAAAAGTAAAAAGAATAGCAGTGGCTTATTGGCCCAGCTAAAGAGAGCCCAAACATGGGCCCAGCCCGGGAGGCTCCGTGCATTGGAAAGGACATAGGGCCTTAGAAATGTCAAAAACACCACAAGGAGACTGACTATGACCTCTAAGCCATGGACAGGATCCCAACACGAAAAGCCCATGTCTACTTTTACAGGATGGCAAGCCAGTCCCTATTTAGAATGGCGAAGGATGTTTCCTAGACAACAGTCAATAATAAATACATCCGCATACATCGCAACAGTCCAGATATAGACAGGGTTGTCCTGATTCGCAGTCATAAAAGGGGTGGGGCTTAGGGAAAAGTGAGCAGGATTTGGCCAAATATGGTTATTTGTGGGTGTGGTTTGGGTAGAACTGGGATTTGGCCAAATATGGTCATTTGTGGGTGGGGTTTGGGTAAATCTGGGATTTGGCCAAATATGGTTATTTGTGGGTGTGGTTTGGGTAGAACTGGGATTTGGCAAAATATGGTCATTTGTGGGTGGGGTTTGGGTGGCACAAGGGTGGAGCTTACTTTGTCCCTCTTTTGAGTTTCTGAATGTTGGGAGCTATGTGCCAGTCATTATTTAGTTGTATTAGAAGATGAGAAACTCAAGGCATATTCTGACCTCTTTTCCGGTACACAGTAACGTTGTCTGTTGCAGCCGCTTTTATCTTATACTGACAGCGAAGTCCCTTTATGGTGACAGAAGCCGAGTTCCCCAGAGCAGATGGAATCTGAAAAAGAGACATAATGGGGGTATCTTATCCCACTGCAATATATTAGGCTACTATAGTGTTATAGAGAACGTCCCATGGCAGAGGATACCTCACAGCACCCTGGTTGTCAGTATTCACCTCCAGGAATTACAGAAGAATAAAATCAGAAGCACAGCAGTAAATTCCATCTCCTGCATCTGGTCCCACAGCAGACACATAATTGTGCCCTGCAGGGCCATAACTAAGGGTGTGCGATAGGGGTTGCTGCCCAGGGCGCAGAACTTAAGGAAGGGCACCAGTTATACCATGTTCACACTGCCGCCCCGGCAATATCCTGGGTCTATGAACCCGGGATATTGCAGACCCTCACACACACTGTTTACATTGCAGGGCAGACCCGGGAATTTCCAGGACCCGGGTCTGCCCTGTCAGTAGTGTGTCATTACACTGTGTAATGTGTTTACTAATGCCAGGGCAATAGTAAATAAATGACACCAATGCTGAATTGTCTGTGTGACACGGGTTGAAAAACCTGGGTCACACCATTCACACTGGCAGCTACCCGGGTCGGCCCCGGAAATAACCCCCCAAACGTCCCGGGTCTAATTTCCAGGTCAATCACGACCCGGGTTGTCAGGGCAATATCCCGAGTTTTTGGCTCAGTGTGAACGGGGTATGAGTTCATATTTAATGTTAAATTGGTTTCAAATCCAGGATCAGGGGCACCATTTTCCCTTTTGGCCCCTGGCACTAACATTTCTAGCTACGCCTCTGGTTGCCCGGCATAGCAGGATTCCAGATGGTAAAGCACTGTGGGTGCCCAGTAAAAGATATAGGCACAGGTGAATTTCCGCCAGCGAGCAGGACATACCACGGCTTGTTTTTGAAAGCACATAGAACAGAACAGAACAGAAGAGCGCGCTACTATGGAACATGGAGATCTGACCACATCTCGATCTGCGACGGCTTGTGTGCATGACATGGGAGGGCAGAGGAGGAGTCACTGTACAGTAAGGGTGGAGCTTAAGCAATGACACCCATCTATATCAGTACACAGACTTAAATAACCACTGAACATTTGCATCAGCCACAGGACCAACACTACACAACCTAATTCAGGCCCTTGTGTCAGAAATTCAAGCTGTAAGCGCTTTTCTATAGTTACGAAAATGTTGCGGTTTGAATAATAATAATCTGAATAATGAAACAGTGCAATAATATACAGTGATAAAATCTATTTTTTATATTTGTTCCTTGTATAAGTGCATTCACGTCTATTGAAGTGTTCACACTATTCATAGCATTTTGTTATAGCATACAATACAGTTACTACACTACTTACACACAACGTATTTGGACACGTAGCTTCCTTGCACTTTGCTGCTATGTGTCCATTCCCTACATGGAGTAATTGATTGCAATTTTGCAGGTGTTTATATGGCGCTATCAGATTACACAACGCTTTACAGAGAATATTTCACATTCACATGAGTCCCTGTCCCATTCTAAGGTCCCTAACACAGACCTATACATAAACATAAGTTAATTTATTAGACAGAAAAATTAACCTATCAGCATGTTTTTGGAGTGTGGAAGGAAACCGGAGCACCAGGAGGAAACCCATGCAGACACAGGGAGAACATAGGCTTAGGCCAGGAATCAAACTCATGACCTCAGTGCTGTGAGCCACCAAGCTGCTCCAAACTTTAACAAACACATCCCTGGCATGTATGCTGCATTCACATTTGCACTCAGATCAGGATGAGGACCAGTGTGAATACCCCCACTGCCCTTCTAGACAGGTGAACAAGGCTACATGATGGTGCTCAGGAGTCCTACGACTGGATCCCATGCATTAACCTTTGTGAACCAGGACCGTTGGTAGGCATAAGGGACCCTTAGAAGGTCAAGCCTCATACAGGGCTCATCTCTGTACTCAAATACACCCATCGACCCAATCACAGGACCTAACCATCCCCGTGTATGCGGCTCCTCCAGGCACAAGCAAATTCCAAGAAAACTGATTTTTAGCAACTATTTTTTGTGCATAATATAAGCATTTTGAGGTGTTTTATATTTTAGAAGGACAATAGATTTTGCCTGTTAACATTTGATGCTGTATTTTAGTGATTCCTGAAATATATACTTTTAACAACAAAATAAAACAAGATTTTATGTTGTTGCAAAATGACACAATTTTAAAAAGTAAATGTAAAAAACGATATAAAAAATGTAAAAAAATAATTAAAATCCATGAAATCCATGAAATCCAATGTTTAATAACTACAGATCTAGGGGTAGATCTAGACCTATGGGCTAGTTACTTTACAACCCGTAGCGTATTTACACTAGAGTAAATACTAGGCACTGCCCTAGGCAACCCCCATCGCTCGTACGTACTTTTTTACGCTGCTCAAACCCTACCTAAACTTTTTCTAGCTTAAGAACTGACGTACGTAATGGATTTACATACGTGGCGGCCAAATCTTAGCCAATACTGTCCAATTTAAATGCCTCCCCCCACCTCCAAAGCGTAATTACGGGTGTCGTATTGATGCCCCGCCCCTTCATTTGTATGTATGCTGATGGTACATTAGGAGTTACGTAGTGTAACATCTGCCATGCGCATGCGCAGTAAATACAAATAGGTGAAAATACATCATCGTACTTAGCTTAGGATCTGGCCCCTAATGTTTTTGGAGGGCTATTTTGTAGTAATTCAAAGATAAAAAAGATAAGTTATAATATTACAATCAAATGTAATTATAATGGAGTTCCGTTTACTTTGCTTACTCAAATACATTTAGTAGTCTGCGGAACTGTCTTTATTTAAAAAAAAAATAAACTTTGTACAAAATGTTGTACGGAATAGCAGCAAACACGTTATTCTACAAAGAAGGAAGAAGGAACAGTGACGTCTACAGGCTGAATATGAAACTACACTTTTTGATAAAAAAAAAAAATGATTTGTAGAAATATAGCTACAAGTATATTTTAAGGCATTTAATTTAACAATTTTGAGAATACCTGATTAGCAGTGGTGCAGACAGTGTTAGACCCGTCCCACGTATATTGCTGACAAATTGCGCCAATCCCATTTGTAGATACTGCGAGATAGTCACAGGATTCATCCACTGCACAATCTACAATAATAGAACAACACGTGTAAGTGTAGCCTGAGAACAATATGGATAACATCAATCATAATCATTTCACCAATCTGGTTCTCAGAAGACATCCTAATCATCTATAGTCAGAGCCTTGCAAAACCTCAATATGACACATCCTCACAAGGATGCTTTTACCATCTATTAACCCAACAGACATGACATAATATGGATAATATGAATTCCATGTGCATTTACAGGGAAGGAAATTTCATCTATAACAGTGTTAAAGCTGATCAGTATCTGTGTAATAATATAATAGTATTAGAGATGAGAGGTGATGTCTCCTAGTACAAGTATAAATAACAGTGTAATAGTAACGCTGGTCAGTATCTGTTCTGTAATATAATAATAATATAATAGTATTAGAGATGAGAGGTGATAAATAAC
>WWET01000321.1:654555-672894 GCA_011038615.1 Limnodynastes dumerilii
CGCAGTGATCCGCACACGTACGTATGGGCAACACGTATTTACGCAGCTAAGCACGCCCATACTGTACACTTTAAATACAAACCCCCGCCTACATAGCGTATTTCAGACGTAATTTGAACTCACGTAAAATTGTAAGTATTTACGTGACACATACGTGAATGGGCCATACGTTCACAATTACGCTACGTTACTGAGCGTATTTTCTATGGTGCGCATGCGCAGTACTTACCAAAAGGCGATATTACGTCTCCGCCACGCGTAAATTCACTCACAAGCGTTGTTCTGGATCTGGGCCATAATTAGTAATAGTTTATGACACTTTTAAAAAATTTACATAAGTTGAAAACATTGAGTTAAATTGCAAAGATTTGACAACGTCCATGGGCGCATGTTCAAGACGCTGTGTTATAAGCCGCCGCACTGACATGGCGGCTCACGCTGTGTGATCCCGGCACTCTCCTAGCACTGGGATCCATGTATCATTGACGGATTGCGTCCTGGTTGCTAGGCAGCCAGGACGCCTTGTCAGTTTCGCACCCGCTGCGGCACTTATCATTGGCAGCAGCGGTCCACATGTCCTGGCTGCCAGGACACTTCCTCTCTCTCCTGCCCGTCTCAGCTGCTCTCACTCTGCGGCTGATTCCCCCCGCTGGGAACAGCCGCCTATCATGACAGGAGGCTGGTCCAATCCTTCAGCCCTGATTGGCCAGTTCCCCTGTAAATAGCCAGCATTGCCTTCCTTCAGTGCTGGTTATAGCATCCTTTACGTGCCCCAGTCTTTCTGCCTTGTGCTTCTGCTCTCTGCCCTTTTGATCTTGTCTCCTTGCCTCTTTGCCCCTTAGCCTTTTGCTCTTTTGCCCCTTTGTCTTTGCTCTTTGTCCTTGGACCGTTGCTCTGCCTTATTGCTTTCTTGAGTGTCCCCTCCAGTCCTGCCTTGTTCCTTGCCGTTAACCCCTTGTTCACCATTTCCCTCTCTACCGCTCTCCCTGGTGTAGTTACCTAGTGTGATATCGTAGCTTTTCCTGTGTGCCTGTATTTGTTACCCCTTTGGGGGTACCGCTGTTTGGCTGCGTGAGGGGGTGTCCCGGTGAGTCTTGTTAGTCCTGTCAGTCTTAGTATTTTACCCTTGGTCCATTGTCTTGTTTTTGTGTTCCGTGTAGTTCGTCAGTCCCTTCTGACCTGCCTGTTCCCGCATTCTGCTCAATCTGTACCTTTGTTCCTCTACGTATTTTCTCTCTTCTACGAGTTTGGTTCCAGGGATCGTGACCTGTTGTTGGGGGCGCAGTCAATTCTAACCCCACCATCAGGAACAATGGTGAACACCACCTGATAGCAAAGACTCCGCCCCCAGGTAACCGTTCTCGTTATTTCACCTTTCTATCTTACACGCTGTTCATATATTTAAAAGTACCGAAGATTTCGGGATAAACTATTTTAAAATGAATTATAATGAAACAGATTCTATGAGCAGATTGATAAATGATACCAACGACACATTCTGACACAGGGGTGGAGTTGAGATTGTAAGCGGGCGTGTCTTGGTATGGTAATGTACAGTATAGACGTGCCTTCGCTCTTTGTGTACCGACATCCCAGCCACCATTTTACACTCACAGAAGTCACAAAACTTAAAGTAGGCCCTGGTTGGTACTTGAGGGGCGTAATTAGCATTGTTGTTACACGAATGCTTAGATATTGCGGCCTTTCGATGATGGATCCATGCTCATCCGTTGCTCGGGTATCTTAATCCGATCCAACATGATTCATATCAAACCACATAAAGAAGATATTATATACTGTTTTTCAGACCTCAAATAAGCATAATGGGTCTGATCCAGAACTACGCGTCGGAGCGAATTTACGCGTGGCGGAGACGTAAAATCGCTATTTTGTACGCACTGCGCATGCGCAGCATAGAAAATACGCACATTAACGTAGCATAATTGTGAACGTATGGGCCATTCACGTATGTGTCATGTAAATACTTACGTGTTGGCGTGCCGATTTTACGTTAGTCCAAATTACGTGTGAAATACGTGAAGTAGGCGGGGGGTTGTATTTAAAGTGTACAGTATGGGCGTGCTTAGCTGCGTAAATTCGTTCAGCCCATACGTACGTGTGCGTATGACTGCGGTTACGTTGGAAAAAGTTAAGGTAGGGTTTGGAAAGCGTATCTTGACAAAATACGTCCGTGCAAGGGGTGTGCCGAGGGGAGTGTAGAGAATTTACGCGCACAAAAATACGCGAATAAACGTACGGCAAACGTAGTTCTGGATCTATACCAATATCAATATAAATATCTTACTGCGACATGACTGGACGTGAGGCTCCTGGCGCTTCCAGCGTTGGGTTTTCAGGTCACAGGTCAACGTTTCACCAGAGAATACATTGTAATAGCCTTTGTGACAGACAACCTGACATTTTTGTGTCTTCTCTCCAGAATCTGGAATCTCCTGACAGAAAACTGATCCGTGCTCAATATCCGGAGCGCCAAACGGTAGCGGGCAAAGCGGATCTATTAACAGAAGACCAAACGCTTCCTAAATATTCATTTCAGTTATACACAGAAAAAATAGGCTTGATGAGACTCTACTGATTTCCTCTTTATAAGGAATGGATTTCAAACACTATTGTTAACTATCTATTAAAAGACGAGCAAGGTTTAAATTTGAACACTTCAATGCTCTTATTTCAGTTATTACCATTATTGCCAACTCATAATAACCCAACCAAGGGGATATGGGCTGAATCCACATTGATACATCCAAAATGGGTGTGGGTTTCCGGAATGAATTAACCTTTTTCAAAAGGGCTGTTTCATACCAGTGAAAATGGTTTGGGAAATTGGTTCCTTCTGCCTCGAGGAGGAGAAGCAATCTTTGTTCTAGGGACCATGGGCCTGATCCAGACCTAAGACGCCAGCCAGAAGCGTAAAATCGGCTTAAAAGCTGATCTGCGCATGCGCCGGGCAGATGTAGCTATGGCAACGCCCGATCGTGGATCTGGCGTCCGTAGCAGCGCCGTAGTAACGCTGGAGGGGGCGCCCCCCAGCGTTACTACGTTCAGGTTAGTGTAGGTGGGCGGGGGGGGGGAGTAGTGTAGTTGGGCAGAGGGAGCTAGTTTAATGAGGGAGGGAGGGGTTGGCAGCCAAACGCTCCTGTGTGAGCATATTTTCCCTTGCTTAGGCCGGCTGAAGTTAGGGTAGCCTTCAGCCGGTGTAAGCGAGGGAAAATACGCTCGCACAGGGGGAGTGTCGGGGAGAGTGCACGCCGATATGCTGTGCTTTACTAAGCACAGTGCATCGGCGTAGGTCTGGATCAGGCCTCAAAAGCCTATGCTGGGAATGGTAAGTATTTTTCTCCCCTAAACCTCCCCTTCCACTAACCTAACTCTCTCCTCCCTGCAGCCTGACCCTAAGACTCCCCTCCCTGCAGCCTAACACTAAGAATTCCCTCCCTGCAGCTTGACCCTAAGACTCCCCTACCTGCAGCCTAACCCTAAGACTCTCCTCCATGTAGCCTAACACTAAGCCTCCCCTTCCCGAAGCCTGATACTAAGCCTCCCATCCCTGCAGCCTAACCCTAGACTCCCCTACCTGCAGGCTGACCCTAACACTCCCCTTCCATTACTCTAACTCCACTCATTGATGACCATAATCCTAACCCTCCCTTCCCCAATACCTAGCCCTAAAATTCCCCTTAGACTGTTACTCAACTCTCCGGTTATGTCTGCGAGAGGTCCGAAGGATCCGGCGGCGGCCAAATAATGAATGAGTAAGTATGCCGATCAGCATAACTTAACCATTCTAAAAAAAAAAAATTGCAAATGGCTGCCATTTTGAAATCGAGACAGAGGAAATTGAGCTTTCGGCTGTCTCTGTTTCTAAAAAGGGCTTTTTCTTGCCGGCAACTCTGTCCCGTCTGGGACAAACAGAGCAACAGCCAAGCGCAATACACATACGACACAGTTATTAGCTTCTGCCGCGTCAGCACTACAAAAGTAAAGTGACACATGCTTCTTATGCTGGCAATGACACCCTGAGGGAGGGTGACCCGCTCTGGGCCTACTTGTAGGTTGAACGGCTTTGAAAAAGTCTTGAGCTAATGACGAAATGCGTCAGTGTTTTATCTTATATGGCTTGCACACACTTGATCACTCTACGTGCTTCTGATAGATACAGTACTTTTTTATGAATGGTTGCTGCATATCATGGATAGTTACATATTAATAACTTGGGGTTCCCAGTAAATACAAATGGATGGGCCAAAATAATAAAGTGGGGTTAAGGAAGAGGGGGTCATACCTTGGCAGAGAGGACCTGACTTTTCAGACATAATAACTTGTGTTCCAGGTGCCTCTTCTCCGTTTTGGAAGACACAGAAGCACATATTCCTCTTTGGATCACATTGTTCTCGGGACAGGTTTCCATTTTCATCACAAGAAGGAAAATACCCCTCACCCAGAGAACTGTCTTCAGATTTCAGTATGGTGCAAAAATCTGGACCTGAGGACAAAACACATCAACATTCTAAAATGGACCCAAACATTAAGTTAATTTTTTTTTAAATTAAGAGTTAATTGATAAATAAAAAAAAATTACCCAGGTTGACAATGTTCAAGACTATTACACCATATTAATTGTAATGGCAAAAGGCTAATTTTTTACATAAATTCTGCATGCACGTCTCAGCAAATATTGTGTATATTAGAACAGAGGCATAGCTTAAATGCAAAACGACTTAAATATATTAGAGACTGTGTAAAGAAGAGCAACTAAAATGGTGCATGGCCTGTGTCACACACCATACAGAGACAGACTAGAGGAAGTAACATGTATAGCTTGGAGCAGAGAAGAGCAACTAAAATGGTGCATAGCCTGTGTCACACAACATACAGAGAGACTAGAGGAAGTAACATGTATAGCTTGGAGCAGAGAACAGCAACTACAATGGTGCATGGCCTGTACTACACCACATACAGAGAGAGACTAGAGGAAGTAATCATATATAGCTTGGACCAGAGAACAGCAATTAAAATAGTGCATGGCCTGTGTCACACACCATACAAGGAAAGACTAAAGAATGTAACATATGTGCGTATAGTTTTTGTGCAGAGAAGGAATAGGTAATAACATGCGCACAGAAATTTCCCTGTCACTCCCCTCCGTCATGGAGACTTTAGGGCAGATACGCTGCCATAAGGCTGCCTTAACCCGGATCAGCCGTCCATACGACCGCTGATCCCCGGGTAAGTAGTAAATCCAGCCCCTGCTATATAGTTTGCATCCTCCCACCTTGCGTACTTTTTGGAAACAGAGGGGAAGAACCGCCCCATTGGACGGATCTGCTATCATACAGAACTAAGTTCCATATGATAAGAGATAAGGCGCTAACGCGAAAAAAACTGTGAACTGAATCAGTGAGAATTAGCGACTCTACTCGTAAAATGTTTATGGGCCATTGAGGTGGCCATTTTACCTTAAAACCAGTTCTAGATTTGTACATTTGAAGATAAATAATAATAATATTGGATCTGATTCACACTTAAGAGTGAGTAAGGTGAGGGCAGATTCGCACCTAACTCACTCTTCCTGCTTCCAACCCGCCCTCTGTTTTTAGGCACTTAATGGCGCTTACAAGAAGCAGAAGCTTCTTAAGTGTGAATTATGCCCATTAATATTAGTAATATATATGGAGAACTTACATTTTATGTCCTCTGTAGCACGTGTGTCTGGAGGGATAACCTTACCACTTATAGGATTCACACACCACAAACCCGTCTCAGATCTCTGCACAGCAGAATATCGTCCGCCCTGAAATGAGACACAACTGTTTTATTGTGAAAGAAAAAATGGAGGTGGTGCCCACAACAGCCAATGATACGCTGGCTATTATTTTCTAAAATGTACTACATAAAAGATAGCAAAAATCTGTTTGTCTGCTATAAGCAATATCTTCCTTTATGTTTGTTAGACGGTTTAGTAACTGTATCTCAGTGAGTTCTTTAACAAATAAAAAATAAATAAAGAGTTTTTGATCTGAATTCACATTTTGCTCATGAAACGCGTCAGTCCGTGTAGTGGCTCAATGTTTGTGTATTACAATATGTAGACATACATAAAAAAAATTGCTTCAAGTCAAGTTGTCTTGAAATCATTAAGAAAGGTCTCTATGTATCACATAGATATCAGGGTGGGGAGTTTGCCCAGAGGAGAGTTTTGCCCAGAGGGCCAGAGGCAGCCGCAGACCCTGCACCCATGGAGGATGTGACAGCGCTAAGCTATCAGCTCCTGGCAGGTTAGACAATAGTCAGCACTCAGAGTCTGTTTATCAATAACTTGCCAGCAGCTGGCAGTTTAGTGCTGTCTTCTGCTGGTCGTGATTGAATCCGCAGTAGTTACGTCAATAAGTATCAGTACAATAAAGCCTTTAAAGGGGAAACCTACCTCTGTGCAGCTCGGAATAAATACACCAGAAGTTCCAGTCGTTATAGGAGAAGAATCTCTGGGCATCCAAGTGGATATCAGGGTGTTTGTTTCGGCTTTTTGGCATGATGTCCGACCTATAGTAGATGCACGTGTAATTATAAAAAAATGATTGGTTATTGAAGGTCTTATTAGATAAGATGTCACACAATCCCAGATCCCAGAAAAGGGGCTGGATTTATAACATTTGGCCAGGTGACAGGAAGCAAATGACTTGACAAAAATACCAGATATAGACAATACTATAGGGTAGAGGTTATGACATTCTAGAATATCTTGGGCATTTGTCACTAGGATACTGTCTGTATTAGGGGGTGGTCACGAGGATGCTCTCTGTATGGGGGGGTGGTCACTAGGATACTGTCTGTATTAGGGGGTGGTCACTAGGATGCTGTGTGTATTGGGTGGTGGTTACCAGGATACTGTCTGTATTGGGTGGTGGTCACAAGGATGCTCTCTGCCTTGGGCAGGGGTCACTAGGATGCTGTCTGTATTAAGGGGTGGTCACGGGGATGATCTCTGTATGGGGTGGTGGTTACTAGGATACTGTCTGTATTAGGGGGTGGTCACAAGGATGCTCTCTGTATGGGGTGGTGGTTACTAAGATACTGTCTGTATTGGGTGGTGGTCACAAGGATGCTCTCTGTATTAGGGGGTGGTCACTAGGATGCTCTCTACCTTGGGCAAGGGTCACTAAGTTGCTGTCAGCATTGTATAAAGACCACTATAAATCTCTTTATTGTTTTGTAGAATACTAGTCAGCAGATGTTATATTTGATTATAATAATTGTATTAATTGCTATAGATAACCATGTGGCCTCTTCACAATCCTCCTCCTGGCTAAACTTCACATACCATTCAGCCCACTATGATTCTCAACTGTTGTTAAATCCTACTGGTGCCAAGCACAGTAGATTCAAAAATGTGGGAGTCACGCAAGTCATGAGGTCAACAAGAAGACACAACTGACCAGTCATATGAGGCCTCTTCCATGCCTCATGATCCTACTCTCGTTCTTTTGTAATCCCCTATAACTTGACACTGTCTTCCTTATGACTTTACTTAAAAAACCGCACCATCTTAAAGACCACATATACGCAATCTACGTAAGCAAAAGATACGTAGATTACGTAAAAAATTGACAACGCATGTGCCGTAGTCAAAATTGCAAAACAGCAGACGTATATGTTATACGTCCAGTATTCTACATATGGTCCATAAATCTACGTTATTGATGTCAATAAAAATGTAGAATACATATAAATTTCATGATTTTAGCTGTTTTTAGCAATTTAAATATATATACATATAGATCCAAAACCAAAACCACGATGAAGAATTAGATAATACGTTAATTTACATCGCAATTTATTTTTGTTATAGAATACATAATATATCTTACATTGTGGTGGGCCAGAGGTCCTCTTTACCAGGGAGCCAGCAATATAGTTTCCTTCATCATCCACACACCAGTAATGACCTAAAAATATATATATATTTTGTTACGGTGATATGTCATTTTGGTTATATGGGTTTTGTAGACATCAAATTAAATGTTGTTGAAATGTTGACATTGAATCACTACAAAGATCTTGGCTTTGGGTTGTCAGAGAAACCTTCCTCACAACACTAGATTTATTTTCCACCAACGCTATTTTACTGTACTTAGATTACTGGAGAATCACCAGCACGGAATGATTTATACTCACCGGTACCCTGATAAAATTGTATCGGTTCCCAGTTCCCAAAGACATCACACTGAGGAGTGTAAGGGAGGTCTATCAGGTCTGTGGCCTCTTTGGAATGAAATCTTCTTTGCTCAAAAAACTTCAAGGCTGTGTGGATAAGTGAAAAAATAAGACAGGATTAATATACAGGAAACTACTCATCGAAACGCGTTGCTGGCTACAGTCTGGAGTGGCCAAGAATCTCCAACCTGATATCTAGATAATTTATGTGAATAAAGGTCTCTCGACCCAACGAGGACATTTTTTCTGAAATATGAAAAGTCCAAATGTGTACATGCCTCAACCCAGTCGATAGATTATGTGCTAGGCTTTTCCCTGTTTGTATTGTAATGAAACATATAACCTATATAATAGCGTTATGAAAAAAATGGATTAATGCTCTGTGGCGACACCTGCTGGGAGGGTTGTGTCTGATGAAGGAGGCTATCTCTGATTTGCTCTGATGTCCAGAGGTCGTCATTATCAAGTTATATAACAAAATCCACAAGTCTGGGATGGATCCTAAGATCCCATTAATAAACAATCGTATGCCTGAGCAAAGCAAGTATAGTGATCCGATATCACTGTGCCGCTATATCTCACCAAACACAAAAGCCGAGACCTACCCAAAGTTTTCTGACTTCTGCAAACGGAAAATGGCAGCAATGCATAAGTCTAGATCGTTACGCAGATAGAAGATACGCCTATGCTGTACACTGTATTTATTATTATTATTGTTTATATATAAGGCGCCACACGGTGTCTGCAGCGCTGAATATAATACAACAAAATACAGTACAGACACACAGAATAGTGTTAATTCATTCAGCAGCCAATTAACCTACCAGCATGTTTTTGGCCCTTGTGATGAAACTGGAGCACCCGGAGGAAACCCATGCAGGCACGGGAAAAACAAACAAACTACACACAGATAAGGCCTAGTTCGGGAATCAAACTCATGACCTCAGCGTGACCTATCTGTGTTTCATGTATCTTACTACAGCTGGTATAGTGCTTTAATAAATGTTATACTGCACACATAGACAACATGAAGCACTTCAAGCGTTGTGAAACTACAAAAACAATTCTCTGTCACTCTTCCACATAACAAACATTGAAACACTCCACCGCACGTACCTGAGTGTGCAGCAAGCTGCAGAACATAGGAATCTCTGCTCCAGAACCCCTCCGATAACACAGCCCATGATTTATACTCCTCCGTGTATAAGAGATCACCCGCTGACAGCCTTATCCCGTTAGCCAGTAAGAAACTGTATCCTAGAGGGAAACGGGAAGTGTTGGACGCAGTAATTATGTCTCTGGCCTCTTCTATGAAGTGCAAAGTTTTCTGTTTCATTAATTCACAGGTTCCAGGACCTGAAAAGACAAATAAGATTAAGATGGATAACCGAGGATACACGTCATGTCAATGAAATCTAATTCTATTTTGTGCAACTACAGAAGAGGCTAAATCTATGTAATTATATATGAGATGTGATGCTCCTACAATGTCACTGATCATTTCAAGTCCCGATGAGCAACTATTCTTATTGGACGAGTGTGGTTTGCTGGCACCATGGCTTCTTTTTTCAAAACACCATCGTACGGCTGTTGAATGGGAGCAATTTCCATTTTGCGATTGCGGCAGTGATGTGGCTCCGAATATTTCTTTTTTTAAAAGGTAAGCCTTCCCCTAACCCCAACCCTAACCCTAACCTTAACAGTGGCTCAGTGAGTAGCACTTGTGCCTCAGACCGCTGAGGTTATGAGTTCAAAAACTGGACTAGGCCTCATCTGTGTGCAGTTTGCATGTTCTCCCTGTGTCTGTGTGGGTGCTCTGCTTTCCTCCCACACTCCAAAAACATGCTGGCAGGTAAATTGGCTGCTGAATAAATTAACCCTAATGTGTATGTCTGTGTTAGGGACTGTGGGCCTGATTCAGAGGCTGAAAATAAGAACTTAAAGTTACACCTGGGCTAAACCATGTTGATTTCAGGGGAGTCAAATTTCATTTGTTGCAACAGTATTATAGGTAAATTAACCCTAATGCGTATGTCTGTGTTAGGGACCTTAGCATGTAGCTTTAGTAGAGTGAATATCTAATGTTCTCTAGAAAGCACTGCCAATTTGTGGCGCTATATAAATAAGCCTTAACAATAATAACCCTCCGTTTCCTGCAGCCTAACCCTAACCTTCCACTTAAGTTTTAACCTTCCTTTATTAAGCCCTAACCATAACTTCAGCCCCGCCGCAGCTGTATTGGTATTGGGTAGAAATTGGTTCTCATTCCAATTGCAGGATTTATCATGTTATAGATAGAGCCGCCCAAACCTGCAACCACATTCCCTACCGGAGATGCCAGAACAGATGATCATACATTTGTGCACACCGCCCACATTTTTCCAACATTGTACCATTGTGATTTTTAGAAGTTTATAAAACCAGATCTACAGATGTGACCTGTTCTATCACAACAAATCCTGATCATGAGAGCTTTATACTCTTACAATATCTGACCAAATAATCATACATCATATTATTGTCCCAATCATCAGACAGGTGTGTACCCACCATTATTATGTCCTAATTACTTTGAGATCTGAAGAGACGGACATTACTGCATTATTATTCCTTACATAAAGTAAAGATCAACTATTTTAGTTGGAACAGAGCCTAATACATATATTATATCATGTTATGTTATGTTATGTTATATTATATTGTTATTTTATATTTTATTATGTTATATTATATTATGTTATGTTATATTATATTTTATTATGTTATGTTATATTTTATTATATTATGTTATTTTATATTTTATTATGTTATGTTATATTTTATTATATTATGTTATTTTATATTTTATTATGTTATGTTATATTTTATTATATTATGTTATTTTATATTTTATTATGTTATGTTATATTTTATTATATTATGTTATTTTATATTTTATTATGTTATGTTATATTTTATTATATTATGTTATTTTATATTTTATTATGTTATGTTATATTTTATTATATTATGTTATTTTATATTTTATTATGTTATGTTATATTTTAT
Source organism: Limnodynastes dumerilii (assembly GCA_011038615.1). Classification (NCBI taxonomy): domain Eukaryota; kingdom Metazoa; phylum Chordata; class Amphibia; order Anura; family Limnodynastidae; genus Limnodynastes; species Limnodynastes dumerilii. The sequence continues at coordinate 665,836 of WWET01000321.1, forward strand.
TATATTATGTTATTTTATATTTTATTATGTTATGTTATATTTTATTATATTATGTTATTTTATATTTTATTATGTTATGTTATATTTTATTATATTATGTTATTTTATATTTTATTATGTTATGTTATATTTTATTATATTATGTTATTTTATATTTTATTATGTTATGTTATATTTTATTATATTATGTTATTTTATATTTTATTATGTTATGTTATATTTTATTATATTATGTTATTTTATATTTTATTATGTTATGTTATATTTTATTATATTATGTTATTTTATATTTTATTATGTTATGTTATATTTTATTATATTATGTTATTTTATATTTTATTATGTTATGTTATATTATATTATGTTATATTATATTTTATTATATTATGTTATGTTATATTATATTTTATTATTATGTTAAGCCATTCAACAGTTATTCCTTTTATAGTAGGTTGCGGGTGGGTTGATTGTAATTAGCATCAGGGAATTCTAATGTTACAGTTTAATTGGCTTGTTTGGAAGGATGGGGTTTTCCAGTAATCTTGCGACAAATTGATTTCCAGCGGTCAGGTGCTGGCGTCACTATTTGTCAGTCTGCACTGAAGAAAGAGATGGTTCTTGTGAGCGCAGCATTTTCGAATAGTTGAACGCCAAAAGGTAAGTTTTATTAACCTAACCCTAACCTTAACTCTCCGCTCTCCACAGCCTAACCCTGACCCTCTCCTAACCCTAACCATCCTCATTCCATAGCCTAACCCTAACCTTCCCTTAACCCTAACCTTACTTCTCTGACCTCCACAGCTTAACCCTAACCCTCCCTTCTCCGGAGCCTAACCTTAACCCCTTTCTGTCCCATAGTCTAACACTCACCAGAACGAGTAATTTTTATAAATCTGGCCACTGGTAATGGTACCCGTTCCGCAATGTTGATTTTCATTTTGAAAATGTCATTGGGAATGTTGCAGCTGGAATGAAGCTTTTGACTGCATCATTCTCGAAAGCCGGACCTTTGTACCGACAACTGCTTCCCGTTTGGAGAAGGATAAACAAGTATAAGAGAGTTTCCATTGCTCAAGGTATTGACCTGTATTCTTATATCATTATCCAAAAATACAGCGACTTACATTTTTGGGGCTTCTTGGATAATATCTCTGATCCTTGAATTTTATCCCCATTCCTATCAACACACCAACAGTTGCGGTTTTCCATATGCCCGAGAGGTGCAGAAAAGTCACTGTAGGTCCCCGGATAGTAAGTGACCCTCATGTTCAACAGTCTCCAGAAAACATATGGGTTCAACAATCCATTAGCTGAGGACAATGTGGTCCCATTCCCAGCCAAGATGTTTTCTGGAACATCACTGAATCGGGAATACTTGGAGAAAACTGGAAACACATTTTGATGTCCATTCTCATAAAGGGACTGCACAAAGGTCTGAAAACTCTGTGAAGAAGTCTCTTTATATCTAAGTATTACTTTGAGGCTATCGGAGAATGAGATGTTTCCATTCTGAGTTTTCCACCTGTTGTACAATTCAAAGGCTTGATCAGGAGGGCCATTGCATTGTACCGCTCTCCATTCTCCACTAGGGGAGCACTGCGGAATGTAAACTTCTTCAAACGGCGCTGAGGGTTTAGAAAGCAGTGAATTTGTGGCCTGTAGGAATGCTTTGCTGGCAGCCAGTTGACAGTAGCTTGGACCTAGAAAGGAAAGGACAACAGTTCATAACAACATATCTGCCAACAGTTTTCCAATAGGTTTGTAAGTATTTTGACTCCCTACTTCAGGTATAGATAACCTGTGGCACGCCATTCTCTGTGAAACTACAAGTCCCAAAATGCTCCAATTACAACACTAATGTTGATGCCTAGATAAGCATAATATATAACTTGTGTCTCAAACAAGGACATTATTTGGGCTGATCATAATGTAATTTTGGTGAATTCAGACAGGGAATAATTTGTTCCAATTTAAAAAAAAAAAAAATTCACTCAAGACTATCCAGTTCTTCCAAATAAGTATTTTAAACCGTTTTTCAATTTCTACAATTGCAATTATCTTACCGGGAAATGTATCATAGCACGGCAATAAATAAAATGTATAAAACATATGACAGTACTAATTGCTCCGCAAATCTTGGAAAAAATGTACATTTTCCTTCTTGGAATAGATACAGCGGAAATCCAGTATCTGGGAACTCTGAATCCAGTCCCATGTTCATGACATGCTTATATGCACAGAAAAGCAAAACGTGGACATCGCCCACCATCACCCACCTTCTGTTACGTTCGCAGTGAATTAGGATGAGTAGTCTAACTAGCAGCCTGGTCTTCAGTAGAGCACCTGATAGAGGGGATAAGCTTTGCTGCTGACAACTAGCAGGTCACAGCCCTTTGGAGTACACTTCCTTCTAATCTCAAAAAACCCTACCCAGGAGTAGTAGTAGTAGGGTGAGAGCCAGGAACAGGCAGATCAAAAGAGCAGAGCAAAAGGAGACCTACGTTGGAAAATGGAAAAGTCACACTGGATACAGAAGCAAGATGGAAAAAGCCAGTAGGACAGACAAACGATAAAACAATACAAAAGCAGCAAACAAGCATACTGGAGGCAGGAAGGAATTAATGGGCAAAATAACAGAAGCAGGGTGGGACACTGGGACTGGAGGAGGAACAGGGCACTTGGAATCGCAAGATAAAGTAATTTCACAGAGACCGAGGAGCAGGAAGCCTAATGCTATGACCATCAGTGAATGAATATCACTGCCAGGACTATAAAAGGGCTACTGTACAGTGATTGGAGAGCAGATCCCCGTCTATGACTCTGATTGGCTGGATGACCTGTCAGTAATCATAGCAGCCAGAAAGCCATAAAAGATAGAGGGAGGAAGGACACGTTTGCTATAGCAGCAGCTGCTGGTAACAGACATGTGCAGACCATGCATGGTGCATTCCTACAGTGGACGCTGGGACAGGACAGTGAGGACCAGTTGCAGAAAAGGTGAGATCTTGCATGTTGACACAATTAGCAAGGCGGCATGTAACACCTTCATATCTTTACATACTTATTAATAATATTATTATTATTATTATTATTATTATGTCCAATAACAAAAATAACCATATCTTATTATTTTTAACTTACATTGGATATTTTCTCCAGATACTTTTTCAGTTCCAGGAATATTCCTGCCATCTAGGTCAGCACAAAAACAATGTTTCCCAGCACATTGCACCCTTAAGTAATCACCTTTCTGATTGCATGCTGGAATAAACCACTCTGACCCAGCAGGTTGACTCTTCCTAAAGGCTATTTGTTTTTGACGCTCCTTCTCACACTTTGAGGGACACCTTGGTTGTTTATCTTGTGTCCTCGAGCCTTGAATTTCCTGGCCCTGTTCATCGACACACCAACATTCTGATTTACTGCACTGGATTGGCTTATATCTACCCTCCTCTGTACATGTTGGAACAAATCCATCAGCCGAGCTTTCCTTACAGTCTTGAGACCCTATAATGATCTTCACAGCCTCATAAATATCTTCAGCTATGTTTGGTGGGATGGAAACCACATTTTGCAGAAATTTTGAAAACTCTTTAAGCTGTAGAATAGATGAAAAGAATGAGATTCTCTTCTGGTTTTCCTGAAGGTTTACAACGCGTCCAAAACTGGTCAAAATTGGTTGGTTCAAGTTAAAGACTGGTTTTGAAAAATTTGAAGAACCTTTTGTCAAATAAGAGTCTTCTTCTGAGGAAAACAATTTAGCAAGTTCTCTGAAGTTCCCTCCACTGTACATTCCCGTTAAGCCAATTTGTTGGAAAAATTCACTAAAGCTAAATTTGCTTTTGGTACCAACTGCTCCGGTGAAGTTAAAGGAAGACAAGTTTTTTAGATATTTTCCTCCAAATAGGTTTTTTTGAAATGTTCCGGGGCTGGATGCAAGTTGTAGAGCAAGTTGTATCTGTTCTTTGGATGTGAAGAGTCCACCAACCATGTCATTGATAAAACTGTCCAGTTGAAGCTTCAAATCTTTTGCCTCTTCATCCCTTAGAAGTCGAAGTCCTGAATTGAAGAACGTTTCCACTACATACGATGGGCAGAACTTGTTCATGATCTTTTTCCCTAATTCCTCTTCTTGAGACAGGAAAAAACTGTGTTCCCCAAAGTGTCCTGAAGGTCCGTGGAACAAAGTAGAGAGTATCTGTCTTCTTCTTACAGCACAGTCCTGGAAATTATCTGGTAATAAAGAGTAAAACATTAATTTTGAACAAAATGCATTTTCTTTAAAAAAAAAAGAGGAGTCGTGTTCATTTAGTTTCTTGCTTGTCACACATTTACCATACAAATTTATTTCTAATAATAATGATAATAATAATAAAAATAATATTAATATATAGTATTACGCATTGCAAATTGTATAAACCGCCAATAAAACTATTTCATTTTGACTCCTAAACTTTTGAATACCTAAAATTCATAAGGAAACTTCTCCCACAAAAGGGTTCCTACAGAAATCAACGTAAAAATAGGAACCATTAAAGAAAATATTCTTCCAGCCTATATTTACATTCCAGGGCAAGTAGTGTCTAGGAAGGTATATAATAAAGAGAATGACAAAATAAAATATACCTAAGCAGGCAAACATAACAATAGATATAATGGGGCTGATTCAGAGATGCGATTGCGAAAAGATCGCAAATATACGCAACTAAGTTCAGATCTTAGCAGGTTACAGCCCACTGCATAAACAGTCACTCCCCTTGCAAACAGCGGCGGATCTTAAAGTTAGACCACCATTGACTAACCCTAACTCTGCGCTGTCATTTGAGATCTTAAGGGAAGTAGTAGCGGTTATTTGAGATCCTAAGTGTCTGCCCGCGCCCACTTTCCCTCATCTCCCTGCCTCCCCCCGCCCATTTCCATGCAAATCCTTCAGATCTTAAACTTCCGCAGCACTTAAGATCTTAAGTGCTTGCGATCAATTCACAGGTCCGCGCTTAGCGAATTTAAGATCCTAACCTCTACGTAGACGGCGTTGCACTATTACTACGCATGAGACGGCGTTGCACTATTACTACACATGCGCACTGATGCGAATTTTCTAAGATCCTAAATATACGCACCTAAGTAGCGAAAAAATCGCATCTCTGAATCAGCCCCAATATACTTAATAAATAAAAACACACAGATTTTACATTCTGTATTTTTATTGTTTTTTAAATCCTGACATTGGGCCACATCCTGAGCTACGAACGCTTGCGTTATTACACTAGCCGCTCACGTAAAATCACCTATTTGTATTTACTGGGCATGCACGCGGCAGATGCTACGCCACGTAACTCTTAATGTACATACCATCAGCGCAATTACGAACGAAGGGAAGGGAGCATCAATACGACATCTGTAGTTACGCTTTGTAGGCGGAGGGAGGAATTTAAATCGTACAGTATGGGCCGGGTTAGGCCGTTATGTACGTGAATCCTTTACGTGCGCCAGTACTTACGCTTTGAAAAGTTAAGGTAGGGTTTGGAAAGCATAAAAAGTACAAAAAGTACAAAAGTACAAAAGTACGTACATACGAGGGGAGTGCCTAGGGAAGTGCATAGAAGATACGCTAGTGAAAGTATGCTAACCGAAGAAACATACCTTAGCACTTAGGTCTGGATCAACCCCATTGTATCTAGTAGGTTTATAAGCTGGAAGGACATGGAGGGGTGGGAGAGTTGACCACAGATCTTTAAGGGGTTTTCTTAGCAGGTCAGGTGCCTTTTGAGGTCATCCAGCTGTCCCTTTTTATTTTAACTAGGATGCTGTCTGTATTGCTTAGTGGTTATTAGGATGCTATCTGTATTTGAGTTTTGGTCAACTTAGATGGGTTGTGGACATTAGCATGCTCTCTGTATTGGGTGAAAGTCACTAGGACGCCATCTGTATTGATGAATTGTCAGTGTTTTTTGTATTGGCACTAGGATGCTCTCTGTATTGGTTGATGAACACTAGGATGATCTCTGTATTAGGAGTTGTTACTAGGATGCTGTCTGTATTGATGATAGTTCACTAGGTTGCTGTCTGTTGAACACTAGGATACTCCCTGTATTGGGTGCTGGACATTAGGTTGCTCTATACATTGTGTGGTGGTTAATAATATGCTCTCTTTGTTGTGTGGTGGTCACTAGGATGGTTTTTGTATTGAGGATTCTAAGATACTGTCTGTTAAGATGGTGATCACTAAGATGCTGTCTGTATTGGTTGGTAGTCATTAGGATGCTCCATTTATTGGGCTACTAAAATCCTGTCTGTATTGAGTAGGTTTCCATAGGATGATTTCTGTGTTGGATGGTGGTCATAGAATTCTTTCAGTATTGGGTGATGGTTGCTAGAATACTCTCTAAATTGAGTTGTCATCATTAGGAGGCTCTCTGTATTGGGTGTGGTTCAGGCCTCGGAGTGAGGGGGTATATGGGGATTTGCTATACCGTCACTTCTCCCACTGATTTAATTGAAAATCTATAAATCTCCATTCACTTCTATTATTTCTATATTTTCATACCGCCACTTCTAAATGTTCACTTCAACCACTGGTGTGGTTACTAAAATGTGGTCTGTATTAAGCGGGGATTCTCTTTGTAATGGGTAGTGGTCACAAGGATGCTATCTGTATTGTATAGATGTCACTATAATCTCTGTATTATTTAGAGGTCACAGGAATGTTAGATGTAGATGTGAATGTAGATGTAGATGTGGATGTAGATGTAGATGCTAGATGTGGATGTAGTTGTGGATGTAGATGTGGATGTGGATGTAGATGTAGAAGTTGATGCTGTATTTGATTGTAGCTCAATGACATAACATTCTTCCTGAATGTTCTGGCTACACATAATCCCACCCATATCAGATATTTGTTCTGCTGTCATTACTGATCTTTATTCTGTTGCAGGTGCAATGTATGTATGTATGTATGTATGTATGTGTGTGTGTGTGTGTATGTATGTATGTATGTATGTATTTATTTATGTAAATATGTGTGTATGTATGTATGTATGTATGTGTGTATGTCTGTGT
>WWET01000321.1:683090-710684 GCA_011038615.1 Limnodynastes dumerilii
CTCCTGCTAGCAGGAAGTACCCGGCGCTAATGACAGGTTAATAGCCAGACTGAAATATCGTGATAACGTTATTTCAGACACTGGCCAATAACCTGTCATTAGCGCCGGATACTTCCTGCTAGCAGGAGGTGACTTGCGACGTTCTAATAAGGTATTTTTTTTTCTCCGTAAAATCTTTTTACCGCTGGCTGCTGTTTTAGTGCAGCAGTAAAAAAATAATTGAATCAGCGAATTTTTTACGTTCAATTGCGAAGGCGTCATATTTTTTCCGACGCAATCTTTTTGAAAACTTCGCCGGCAATTGAATCGGGCCCACAGACTTGTAAGGGCTGAGCCTGTTTAACCTGCCCGCCATTGATAGCAATCCACACAAGCACACCTCCCCCCTTCCATTCCCCCACTAACAAGATGGACTATACTACTTCCGCCTATGCCACTGGCCAAGGGTGCCATTTAATGGGGGTAGTCAAGTTCAGTACAATAATGTACAAATAGGAATTTGACTATCTGAGAACCCCAGGCTGACAGAGTCAGGGCTACAGAATCTAAGCTCCATCAAGGAGATTTTGTGATCTGTCTCACCAAAGGAAAGTACCAGCAACGTTATGATGTGGGGAGCCATAAATGTAAATCTGGCCCAGGCTCCCCATGTGGTCATGATGTTTATTACAGCTAAAGAAACAAAACTGTGATTGTAAAGTGAAGTCCACTGTTTCCACCTTCTTCAGTCTCATCAGAATAAGAACCAATGACTTCTGGGGTGTAGGGTTTGGAAAGGGATCCTAAGAGCCCTACAAAACACCTCTCTCCAAAACAAGGTATTCAAATGCACCTAATCAGTTTTAATTCAAGGGCTGGTTGGGTTAGGGCGCCCAGAAGCCTTTGAGGAACATTTTACATATGAACGCTAGTTTAGATAGCCCATGACTAACTGTTGGTGGCTTAACATTGTCACGATAGCTACTCCCTTCCCTAGACACTGTATTGGCCACACCCAGTGAAGGAAGTTCCGTCCATGTTGAATTAAGAGAAAGTAAATGTTGCAGAATTGTGGATGACTTTTTTTTCTACAGTACTTCCCTCTGCTTTACCATAAATGATTATTAAAATCACTGAGGTTTGGAACAGGTCACCTCTCTATGGAGTACCGTAAGTAGTACTATCCCCCAAGCCAACACAAACTTACATATCGCAGGAGAACCGCTCACTCTACTGCCAGGGACCTCCGAACCGTCTGCACCTACACACCAGCAGGTGGCGCCATTTTGATCACACTGAACATTCCTACAAAACAAATGCAAGATTAGAAAACTTTCAGAATAGACAGAATATATGAGATCTTTGGCTTTATTACAAAGATGACGGTGGCTATAATTATTCAGCTTCTCATATATGATGACTGGGAAGGGGTGTGCATGGAGATGAGGGAGGAGAAGTAAGGTGCAGTGGATGACGAGATGACCTTGAAGGAGGTTAAGAAGTTTAAAGAGAGGTCTGAAGCAGACAGGAAGCCAATGGAGGGTTTGACCTCAAGGAGAGGTGGAGGTAGAGCGGCGTGAGAGGAAGATGAGCCTGGAAGCAGCATTGAGTATAGATTGAAGTGGGGCGAGATGGGTGAGCGGAAGACCAATGAGGAAGAGGTACTGTAGTCATGGTGTGATATAACAAGATAGTGGATGAGGGTTCTGGTGGCATCAGTAATAAGGAAGGGTCAGATGTGGGCAATGTTGCGTAGATGGAAGCGTCAAGATTGAGTGACTGCACGGATGTTAGGTGTGAAGGAGAGGGAGGGGTCAAGGATGACAGCTAGGCAGAGAACTTGGGAGGAGTAGATGTCACTAATGGTTATGGTGACAGGGGAGGGGGGGTAATTAAAAGCCCTTGTTACCTGTATAACCCATCCGCCGAGCACTGGGGAATATAGTGCTCCCCGGTAACATGCGCCTTCTCTCTGGCAAGTTCACAGGGCAGCAGGGGCTGCGAGTCCAGCTGGTATTCTGGGTAAAATATACAGAAATATTCTTATTATTGATTACACTGCTGAAAACATTCATGTCCCGTAATGTCCAAGAGTCTCCTGAGCTGTGGGCAGAACTCCCAGAAGAGCAGGTTTCCCTTTAAGGAGAGCATACTACCCACCCACCTGTGCCCTTCAACAGGGCTTGATGGCGCAAATCATTATCGTAGTGCCAGGTAAAAGAAGAGCGCAGGGGGAGGAGCTTAGATGACACAATTAACTGTAAATCCCAGAGATTTAAAATATTGACTAGCGTCTATTACACACTCACATAAAAGCCAGACAATCATTAGAAACAATGGTAGTGAGCAGCAATCTTCTGCAATTAACAGCCATTGGTCATTGATCATTTTCCTTCAAACCACATTCAGAATGAAAATAATAGCTCAGAAATAGACAATATGGAGAACTCTATTATTTATTATTGTACATTTTGGATCCATCCATCAGGAATCCTTATTAATCCTCCTGAGGTAATTACATTAATACATAGATTTTAGACAACAGGATGTTAATGATTATACACAACTATCTCAAGAGCTCAATAGAACACAGCAAGTGCCATCTAGTGGTAGAAATGAAATACTACTATTATATAACAAAATAACTTTATTTCATAGTTAAGGGTGCATAAAGTAGCAAAACAAATAAGTAACATTATAATGGAAAAATGCTTTATCCTTCTGCATCAAAATAAACTTGTGCTAATAATTTTTCAGTATATTTATAATGTTACTTAAAAAAATTAATATAATAATAGTAATAAAACAAAAAAAAAGTAGAAGAGTTTCATTATTCAAGACACAGAGAAACTGATGTAGTGCTCATTGTGATAGATAGATAGATAGATATTAGATAGATAGATAGATAGATAGATAGATAGATAGATAGATAGATAGATAGATAGATAATTACACATATTTACCATCGGCTGTAGCAGACACTGTGGAAATGATGGAAATGAGAGTGATGATAGAGAGGGTCATTGTCTCTGTGCTCTTGGTCCCCTCCAGTATAAGTCGGGGGATGGCGAGTGGGGTCCCAGTTGTCCAGCTTCAGCTTATATACCCTGCGCCAAAAAACTGCAAACTCACTCAGTGACGCAAGTGCCCACTCAGTAGCTCACTGGAGCAAGGGGATATTATTACTGCATCTACCCACCTAGGGGGGAGTAACACTTGTCCCACAGACGGCCAAGCTGCCAACCCCATCCACTTAGATTGTCAGCTCTTGTTCATTCCAAGGATAGATTCCCTACTCTAAAAAGATGTATATGCACATAATTCATAGCAGTCCAGTTTATGAGCGTGTGTTTTATCTTCTGTTGTTCAGCTTTGATCTTAATCAACATTTTCAATAGCTGTTAATCTGGCCACAAACTAGAACGTATGCAAATTTGGGAAACCAGCTAAGCAGAATCCCAGAAAAATAACCCGTCTTTGATGCACACCGGTTATATTATAAAATAGTAGTGATTCTAATGTACACATTAAAAGGATAATTTTTATTTCAATTCTTCAAATATAAAATATAAAAAGACACACTCAGAATACAGCATACGAATAATAAGAGATAATTGCAGTCAGGTCAAATACAAGAGTATCAATTACACGTTGCTTGGGGGGTTAATTATATCATCAACAATATCAATTGGAACAAGATCCAGAAATATAAAAGCAGTTTGTAGAGAGAAGACAATACAATATATTTGGCAACTGTAGCAGAAAAATTATGTGTAAAAATCACTATGAATTGGCCACAATAACACAGTATCAGTAATAATAATATCCAAAGATATATAAATGCGGCATCATAGGAAAAAACGATACAATGTAGTTAGCAAATGTAGCAAATATACACATATATATATTCGACTGTTAGTTAGCCACATTAGCAGGCAAGGTTAAGGCAAACCAGAGGTATAAAGTGAATGGAGACTTCTAACTAAAGAGATTCAAAGCTTTCCCTGGTCCAGAGCCCATAGAAACCTCATGGTTTCGCTTCTCCCGTTCCCGGGAAAGGAACTCACCCTGCACTGCATCTACCCACAAGTCTCGCGGTCACATGAGTCCTCAGTAGCCGACGTGCCACGGCATGTACTGGTGCACCAGGGCAGCCAAGTGTTTGCTCCCGACACGCGTTTCGTGAAATACTTCTTCCAGGGGGTGGTGTGAACACTAGAACGATTATTAGTCATATCATGCAATTGTACCAATAACCTCTGTAGTGTGTAAGCCCAGTGGCAAGCGCGTAACAACAGGGGAGCAAGGGGCATAGCTACTACAGTGGCTGGAGGAGAGGGGCGCACGTTGCAGCCACTCGCCCTGCACTGTAAGCAAGCTGTCAGAGGCAGACAGCTTAAAAGAGTGCTTGGCGCACCATGTATGAGTGTGTGTATGTATAGCGCTGTAACGCTCAGCACACTTGCCCCGTCTCTTTGCTATGTCCAATGGATTTGGCCACCAAACAATAATCGGTCCAGAAAAGCTAAGGTCCAACACTCACATCGTTCAGAATTCCTGACGCATCTGTGCTGTCCAATCGGAATACCTTACACCCTAGCCAGACTTAAGATACGATACTTCAACAGGTTGGGCGGGTTTACGCTCGGAAGTGGATATTACAATGTATAGATGCACCAAAGCACTGCTTACCGATGCAGACTTCTAAAACACCGCTCCGATCACACAAGTCAGTAAGCTTAAGATACGGAATGGCGATCAGGGGAGTGGTTAACGGAGAGCTTATACAAATGTCTGGATTTAGTGACCCCGAGTTTATAAACCCCGCGTATGGGATAGTCGCAGATTAGTGCGCAGACAGACCCGAATCCAGAGTGTGAAAATAAGAAAACAGAAGGTTACACCTGGTCAAAACCATGAATTGTAATAGAAACGCTGGTCAGTATCTGTGTAATAATATAATAATATAATAGTATTAGAGATGAGAGGTGATAAATAACAGTGTGATAGTAACGCTGGTCAGTATCTGTGTAATAATATAATAATAATATAGTATTAGAGATGAGAGGTGATAAATAACAGTGTAACAGCAACACTGGTCAGTATCAGTGTAATAATAATATAATAATGTAATAGCATTAGAGATGAGCGGTGATAAATAACAGTGTAATAGTAACGCTGGTCAGTATCAGTGTAATAATAATAATATAATAGTATTAGAGATAAGAGGTGATATATAACAGTGTAATAGTAATTCTGCTCAGTGTCTGTGTAATAATATAATAATATAATAGTATTAGAGATGAGAGGTGATAAATGAAAGTGTAATAGTAACGCTGGTCAGTATCTGTGTAATAATATAATAGTATTAGAGATGAGAGGTGCTGGAAAATACAGTGGAAATTTTTTTTTCTCAATTTTTTGTACAATTACCAGAGATTTTTCGCACAAATCATAACCCACAAACTCCTTACACATAACAGTGTAATAATCCTGCACTTATGTGTAAGGACAGGGGAAGAGATCATGATGTCATTTGATTGTGACTGTTATGTGTTATTCGGTCAGGCCATCCTACATGAAGTGGATGCATTGATCTCAGGGTGTTGAGCCCTCCCCCTGTAGCTTCCGATGCAATGATTGGAAGCTGCAGAGTGAGACCGCCCCTGAGCTCCCTGCATCACGGATCAAGAGCAGCGGCTACAGGCTCATTGGCTGCACTGCTGGACGCAATGGCAACTTGACCCCTTTCAGGGATGGTACCCCAAAGGCCAGCGGCTCCATTGCCTCCTGTATTTCCGCCACTGTAACAGGCCATATCTTGCAGCTCTCCTCAGAGAATCACAGCTGAGATGATTACTGCCATCTGTGCTCAAACAAGGAGACCTGGAAACCAGGGTGGAAGGTGACAAACTCTGGAAAGGCAGGACTAAACAAGTCAGGTGGGACTGGGGGCGGAGCCAAATGGGTAAAACATGTATGAGTACTGAGCGTTAAACATACACTCATATCTGGAGTGCCGAGCGCAGTTTTTCAGCCTCTGCAGCTCGTTAACATTCATGAGCTGATCCAGATTAAATTTTAATGGCGTAAAAAGGTGCAAAATCTGCCCATCGACAAACCATGTAGCAATTTGAGGAGTGCAAATGAATTTAATTTATTGCATACAGGGAAAATACTGTTTGAATTAGCTTATTCTACCTAAATACTTTGCAGATTTAGAATTAAACCCCAATTTAGAGTTGAGCTACAAAACAACACATTCCATTTCTTTGTTTCCCCATTTTAAATGTGCCCCCCCCATGGTTTAACTTAGGTGTAAAAATGCTCCTTTATTTGCTGCTAACTTTCTGTAACTTTATATATAGATACAAAAACCCTCATACACCTATAGCAAAAAAGAATGAATGCGTTATTACAAACACATTCACAGACATGGAGACATAATTGTGTTACATAAATGTTAACCAGCAAGAGATTTTCATAACCAATTTTATTTAAATACAATTTACGATTATGTATTACCACAACATGTGTAACAGAATATACTGTAATTGTGCATTATAATAAAGCACTTTTTGTTATCTGTTGATGTTAGTTTTCCCTGGCAATACCGTAATCTCTATTTCCCTAACCCTCCTCGTCCTGCAGCCTAACCTTAACCCTCCTCATCCTATAGCCTAACCTTAACCCTCCCCTCACCATCCACAACCTAACCCTTAACCCTTTTCTCTCTGTAGCCTAAGCTTAACCCTCCCATATCCGTAGCCTAATCCTAACCATCCCATTCCCCCATAGGCACATTGGGAGTGTGTACATACGACATTGTACCCATCTGCTGTCTGTATCGGTGTCAAAAATGAGATTCCAGGATGTAAAGAGATAGCAGCCATACTTAGGAACCGAAATTGTAACGTATTGCTTAGCCTAGTAATAAGGGAATAAGTCAATAAGATAACAGAGTCAAACATACCAACGATAGCTTTAATAAACCATTTTACATACAATATCATACATATGCAACAGTGTAATTTACACATTCATCTGAATGTACATGGGCCCCTTATACTTCATGGCAAAAGTACATTTGAGGCGGTGTAGAATTTCTGAACTGTAGACAGAGAAGAGTCAGCGGATTTATGACTGTAGCGGATACTGAAATGTCTGATCTTAAAAACAATATACTGAATACAGAGACATGACAAGAAGGTATGGGGACGATTATTTGTTACTCAAGGTGTTATTCATGTAGCACGCAAAAAAAATAAAAAATATTGTAGAATAAAAAACAAAAAAAACAAACAAGAAGTAAAAACAACTAAATATCTAATTCAACAGTGTGAATTCTGTCTCTGAAGCTGCGGATTACAAATCCCAGCATGCAATGAGTGTCAGAGGGAGAGAGCACAACAGAAACAAAGCTTTTAAGTCACAAACTGTGGACTTCTGTGTTTTAGAAAATAAAAAAAAGTAAAAAAAAAAATATTAAAAACAACAACAATAAATTGTTAACGAAAGTTGATCCATGCAACTTAAGCACTGGGGAGCAGCCATTTTGTGGACTGAGCTGAGACAAGAGTCTTCTGAATTTAACATCAACATGGCTGCCTCCACCGTGCAGTTGGCTGGTACACTCAGATTTAAATGAATTGCACTTTTAAATGTTACATACTCATGGTAACAAAAATAAATCTATTAAAAGTTAAAAACACAACCAAAGTGACTAGTTTATGGTTACGATGCGTACGACAAGTGAGCTGGATTCTGACAATTTAATACCGCCTAACCTGTACAGGTGACATTAATACAAGATCATTTTATCATAGGTTTAAGGAAGTGTCTTCAGTCACAGGCTAAATGTAAGTGAAGCAAGTTGAATACGATTCAGTTTGATAAAATCACTTGACGTTTAAAACAGATAAAAAAAAACAAAAAAAAAGTTATCAATTTCTGTACCCAAAAAAATATAGAATATTAAAGGCATCATTTACTCTCCTTCAATGTAATACGTTTTCATCCGGGTTCAAATAGACAGTGAGGAAGCCATTTTATTTGATTACATGTACAAAAATGCAAAAACCTTCAACCTGTACCAAGATGAGGTGAGCACAATGGTCATTGAAAGCGACATTATTGCCTATTATAGAGATAGCCTGTTACAGAGCCAATCACAGCTGCAACAGTGGATATCTTAGGAACCAATTGATCCTTCATGTTAGCAGAAGAACCAATCACAGCTAGGAACCAATCGGTTCCTAAACTCACACGATCCCTCTTTGCAGTGATTGTAAAGCAACAAACTTGAATAGGTAGCGACTTCTGAAATATTTGCAGGCGTGGACGCAAACATGGCATTTTTTTTTCTGAAATTCATCGCTCGGTGCATTTAAAGTGCACCAGTTATTTACAGCACACGTGGCAGCAATGTCGTGGGGTAAACAAATATTTAGAAAAATCATTCACAAGTGACCCTCGGTTATTCGTGAATAACGAGGTGGCATTTTTCTAAATGCTGGTTCAACCGTCAAGACCTTCTAGATCTATTTAGGTGTCCTCCACATATTTCAGGACAAGAATGCGATAAAAAAATAATTACAATATACCATTACAAAAAAATAATAGTCCCTTTTGTGCCTTTCTATTCTTTGCCTTTGGTTTGACTTTCTGTGAATGGTTAACATCTGATTTAAAAAAAATAAAAAAAAAATATATCAATTATAAAGCAAAAAAAAACAAAACAAAACACATAAAAAATACCTTTCTTTTTGATAGTTTAGTGGTTCTATAGCTCATCAACGAAAAGTCTCGTCTGTTCAAATTATCTCCTCAAACCCGCTGAGGTTATTTAATAATGTACATGTGAAAAAAAAGTTACAGCAATTCCGAATTACTCAGGGCAAAAAAAAAAAAAATATTTATATACATATCTATTTTAAAACACTGTAAATATTCGATTTAAAACTGAAGAGAAAATAGCTTTAGGTGAACCAGTATTTGCTGGGTAGACTTTGTCTGTCTCTACTGAGACTATGTTCCAGTTTTCTGTGGTAGTCGCGATTTTTGGCACATATATTCCGTAAAGCAACTCAATATCCATAGCCAACAAAACGATTGCTTAAAACCAGCATTGCAGTGTAGAAAGGCGTATAAAATTATTTTAAAAACGCAAAATAAATATGTGTGTGTTTTTGATGGACCGTTGGTAACATCTGCTCGTTGAAGGGTGAAGAATGGTCTTGAAAGAGAAATGAAAGAGACCAAACGGTTTGGAATAAGGGTTGAGTATTATTCTTTGGTTATGGTGGGTGTGTTATGTTTAATTAGTGGCTGGTGTATCAACTTCTTTCAATCATCCAAGACCCATTCAGGGCTATGCTAAATTGTACTCAGCTTGTTATAGAAAATATATCCCAATTTTTCTTTTCTCCAATGAACAGATGACCTGCCAGATTCAAACAACCCTAAAAGCGACTCCACACATGGACACATTCATCTTCAAGAGGAATTTACAGAGCTGGGAATAGAGATCCGTTGGATATAGTGATCTCCTGAAAGTAATCTAATAGATCAAAGATTGAATCATCACATTCCTGAAGGATCCCATTACCGGGTGAAAGCATTTTTATACACTACACCACAAGTGGGACAATCAGCCAATCTCATTGGCTGATTGGCCCGATTATCTTATAGTGTGTATGGTCAGCTGATCAGATCAAGTCATGTGCCCACACTGACAGATAATTGTTCACAATAATCTGTCGATCTGGCAGATGATCAGTGTATGGCCAGCTTTAGAAAAGAAAAAACAGATGTATTTGTAATACTGGTTTACAAGACATGTAACTCTCATAAAGAAGCTGTTTTTTGCTTTAAAGATGAACAATGATGGACGACGACTCTTGTGTCCTTATAAGATGACACAGTATAAACCTCTGGGGTGATTCTCGGGTGCCAGCATGTCTAGACTGGTTTTTATGTCTTTATAATCCTTGTAAAGGATCAATACTAATATATATATATCTATATATATTTGTATGTATATATATCATCGATAAAACCTGTACAAACTTTTTTTTATGTATCCTAAGTAAGAAAATAGTTCAAATAATAGCAGTGGCCGATGCTTCTCTTTCGTCATACGGAGCAGAGCGTGGCGATTTGCTGGACTTTCCCCATGTCTACTAAGAGCTGTTTGATTCGTCTCTTTAACTGAGGGAGTCTGGCGAGTGGATCGGGCGGCTCCAGCTCCCCGGTGAAATCCAACCAGCTTTCCAGGACTTAGAGGAAAAAAGAGACAGACACAGGCCATTAAACCGGAGACACTGTCATTCCTGGCCAAATACAAATAATAAACATAGTAAATAAAAAAAATGGAACAAGGTAACTATGGACGAGTCTCTGACGTATGAAGAAGGGCTTTACAAATGAATGGAATATTAAATGTTTTTGTACTTGGTCATAACCCCTTCTATCACAACACTTCCTGCATACGGTATAACCTTACTATCATACCCCCCTCTCCCTCCTGTACCTGGTTATATCCCTTCTATCATATCCCCCTCTCCCTCCTGTGCCTGGTTATATCCCTGTGTGAAAGTTCCCTGTATCCAAAATGTTTAAAGCTCAATCCTCAGTTTGCAGAATCTATTAATATCTATCTGTAATATCTCCAAGCTCTATAAGTGCTTCACACAATCATGAAAGCCATAAGCTCAGTAATTACCGTCTACTTCCTTCTCTATGAGGTCCATGTGGTTGGTGACTTCATTCTGGACGCTTTCTATGTGTGTGAGAAGATTTAGCTGCCACTGGAGGTGGGAATCCCCCTGTTCCTCTCCTCCTCTCCTGTCATTACAAAGCTCTTCCGCCGTACCCTGAAAATAGAGGACCTGAATTAGGATCATTACCAGAGACAGAGACTCTCTCACAATTCCTATGACGGGTAAGACCCATTTGGACAGAGCCGCACAGAACGTTATCCCACCTGGTCTGGCCATTTGTGACAAATGAAGTTGGCCAAGTTTCCCAAGGAGAGCTGCACGGTTTACATCAATGAAGGAATTATTTGCCTATATTTTACAGAATTACTGTAGCACAACTATAAACACATAGGGCCGTATCCAGATCTATGCTGTCCGGCCGGTAATACGCCCGGCGTATGCGTAAGATCGGCTTAAAAGCCGACCTGCGCATGCGCCGGGCAGATGTTGCCCGGCGTAGCTATGGCAACGCCCGATCGTGAATCGGGCGTCCATAGCAGCAGCGTAGTAACGCTGGAGGGGGCGTTCCGTTACTACGCTGCAGTTAGTGCAGGTAGGCGGGGAGGGTAATAAGGTTGGGAGGGCCGCGTTAGCGTAGTAACGCCACCGTCCCAGCATATGCTGGCTGAAGGCTACCCTAACGTCAGCTGGCGTAAGCGAGGGTAAATACTGTGCGACAGGAGCGTAGTTACTAAAACCCCTCCCCCCCGCCTACCTGCACTATCCTTTGCGTAGTAACGACGAGTAACGCCTCCTCAGCCGTTACTACGCTGATGCTACGGACACCTGATCCTAGATCGGACGTTGCCTTGGTTACACCAGCCAACATATGGCCGGGGCATGCGCAGAACGGCTTTTCAGACATTCTTACGCTGCCGCCCGCACCTCCGTAGGTCTGGATCAGCCCCATATACTGTAAGATTAAAAGATCGCTTTGGTGCTCACCTGATTGTTCCTTCTGTCTATATTTAAGGGGTCCAACAAATTCTTTTTAGTATCTGTTTGAAAGTTTGTTTTTTGACCCTCCGGTAACGCGCCGCCGTCATCCTCGCACTTCCCAGAGTCATTTGTTGGCTTTCCACCATCGCCCGAACTCTGGGGCTTCTGGTAGCTGTGCTCACTGGTTATATAAGTCTCTTCCATCCTGCCGGCCTTGGTCGCCGGCCCCTTATGGTTCAGTGCAAAAAGGCCTCTCTCGTTAGAGGGACCAACAGCTCGTTTCTCGCTGGCTTGACCAGATTCCCACTGCTTTGACGGGTAGGCCCAGAGTCGAAGGTCTGGGTGGTCTTTGTTCCTAAAAAATGTCAAGAAGACAATGTAGATTGGAGAATATCGCAACAAGTAAAGTGGGTCTTTGGACTCCATATTTATCATACAGCTGCTTTTGTGTGGAAATCCCTGCTAACCAATCAAAACACATGAATGTTAAAGATAAATGAACAATCTGAATTGCCCACAAATGGTCATCCTTCGCATGCAATGTGATTGGTTAGGACTAGCAATCACATGTTACGGCAAATGCAGGGAGTGCTTAATAGCTGTGAAATTTAAACCCATGCTATATTAATAGCACTCTCTCAATCATATTTTCATAGAGCTTTACAAAGGATATTAAAGTAGATGAGAGCACTTGAAAACGATCATACTTATACAAAATTTGAAGCAACATTCATATAGTCACGTTCGCATCCAGGAGGGTCCCAGTGCAAACCAAAAGAGACATTTATTACCAATATTATGATGTTATATTGGAAGGTGATGACCCCCTGACCTGGAAACTGACTATTATAGGTTTAACCTGTTACTGGCAATGATGTTATTTATAACCCCCTTGGATGGCAGTGTATCCAATGAGGAGCTGTGGTACATCCAGGAGGGTCCAAGTTCAAACAAAGAGATCTTCATCACCAATAAGGTTATGTGATATATGAAAGCGATGACCCCCTGACCTATTGGAAACTGACCAATGTAATTGTAGCTTGTTATCTGCAATGAAATCATTTACAACCCTATTGGGTGACAGTGTGTCCAATGAGAAGCTCTTGTGCTGGTATTGGCTGTGCAGGATCTCTACACACTCACTCTGCTCACATTTGATTGGATGGCATTTTGAATTTAGATTTTTAAATAAATGCAAATATCGTATTGGGCTTACACTCATTTACCTTTAATACCACAAATACAGACTTAGGACCAGATCCAGATTTAAGCATGCACTGCGATCGTAGCTCCTCTGCAGTGGAAGCGTGATCCTAAAACCATGCGTGCGAGGGTATTACACTCTCCTCGCACGGACGGAGTTCTGACCTCCAGTGTTCTCTCAAGAAAATGGTGCCAGTCGGGTGGTATTAAATAGGAGCTGGATGGGGGCAGAGTGATAATTTGCAGTAATAATACTTGATGGGATCAAGACATCCGTTCCCATGGATGCTAGGTTTCAGTACCAGCTGACAGTGGTTGTCCTCCGATGCCTAAAAGACTTTCTGCTGCCTCCGCTAGGCAACGGTGCAGCAGTGCAAGAAAGCCTTTACAGCCCATCGGCGGAGAGTCAGGATGAAAGCTGGAGATCACAATCCACGATTGGCCAGACGGTAAGCTAAAAAGGGGGGGGGGGCACTGAGCATCTGACCAACGTAAAATGGCGCAGGTGCATAATTAATTTTATTTCTTAACAGGTGTTTATATGGCGCTATCAGATTATGCAGCGCTTTACAGAGAATATTTCACATTAACATCAGTCCCTGCCTATTGCAGCTACATTCTAAGGGCCTGATCCAGACCTACGACCGCAATCGCCCGCGAGCGTAGCGTATAAACTTTCACACCCATAACACTCCCATTGATTGTACCTGCTTACGGCGGCTGAACCCTACCCTAAGATTTTCCAGCGTACGTGCGAATTTTCGTACCCATACGCTGGTCGTACGGGGCTTAGCACGCCCATACTGTACAATTTAAATGGCTATCCCCGCCTCTGTGTAGTAACTTGAGCGTCCAGCCTATCGGCGTAAAAAACGCACGCCCCTTGAGCGAAAAATACGCTGAAAATTCGCTCGCTGTACGCTCATGTCCTTCGGTCGACCGGAAGTTGTCATACTGCACATGCGTAGTGCGGTTTTTTTTCACGAATTTTCGCTTACGATGAGCGTACGCTCGCTTGCGGCCGTAGCTCTGGATCAGGCCCAACGATACAGCTGCCATTCAGCTGGCAAATGTATTGTGTTCCAACCGCATCCCCTTGAATTTTGGAAATACAACTTGCTAATTTATTCAGCAGCCAATTAACCTACCAGCATGTTTTTGGAGTGTGGGAGGAAACTGGAGCACCCGGAGGTAACCCACCCAGACACAGGGAGAACATACAAACTCCACACAGATATGGCCTAGCCCAGGCATCGAACTCATGACCTCAGTGCTGTGAGATACAATGCTACTCACTGAGCCACCGTTCTGCCATGCAGAATTACCAACCCCTCTTCCCATCCCTGGACGCCATTACAGCGTGGAATGCAGTATCGATTAAGCTGCGATCCAATGGGAAACTGGTCTCCGCATGTCCAGTAACAGACAGGTGCGCACACTCGATGCGTAACTACCCTGCCGTTCTTAATTCAGGATCCGGTCCAAGTTGAGGATAATCCACTTACTTGAGAATGCCAAATTTCAGTTGCAGCCCATGCAGTATCTCCGTCACGCCGTACACGTCGGCCAGAAGGTGGTGCGTCGATACGATCTTCTTGGCGTTAAGGTAGGAGTAGTTTTCGTTTATAAAGGACAGGCCGCACATATGACCGTTATTAAACCAATCTCTATCATATAGGTATTTTGCGCTCCATCGCTGGCCTACAAAAGCCAAAAAAACAAAAATAACTCAATTCTGCGAAGTCGTGAAAAGTTCAGAAATTTAAATATTCGTTTGTACGCAAATATTTCTGCTGTCTTTATAATCTAGAGCTGAACCGGGACTGGGCTCCCGGAGTCATCAGCATCGAACCCCCTGAATTACAACGGTCCCTGCTGCTTCCATGTCTGTCTATATGGGTAGATATCATGTACATATGGCTCTGTCGTGTGCATGTAGGTGTGTTGTATAAAATGTAAATGGTGTCTAACGTCCAAGTCCAATGTTTCATGTGTGTAAGACTTTTAGAGTAGGGAATGAGGATAGTGTAATATGTGGGGTTCAGTAGCGAATATGGTCACTCATTTAGACAGCATTAGGACATAATGTATTATATGGGGTATAATTGTCATTATATAAAAAGGTAAAATCCTCTTCACAGTAATCCCCTCACCAAGGGCAGACTGATGATATTCAGTCTAAGAGGCGGGGTTTGGCAGGGTGCTACTCAGTCTAAGAGGCGGGGTTTGGCAGGGTGCTACTCAGTCTAAGAGGCGGGGTTTGGCAGGGTGTTACTCAGTCTAAGAGGCGGGGTTTGGCAGGGTGTTACTCAGTCTAAGAGGCGGGGTTTGGCAGGGTGTTACTCAGTCTAAGAGGCGGGGTTTGGCAGGGTGTTACTCAGTCTAAGAGGCGGGGTTTGGCAGGGTGTTACTCAGTCTAAGAGGCGGGGTTTGGCAGGGTGTTACTCAGTCTAAGAGGCGGGGTTTGGCAGGGTGTTACTCAGTCTAAGAGGCGGGGTTTGGCAGGGTGTTACTCAGTCTAAGAGGCGGGGTTTGGCAGGGTGTTACTCAGTCTAAGAGGCGGGGTTTGGCAGGGTGTTACTCAGTCTTGGCAATGCACTACTCAGTCTAAGAGGCGGGGTTTGGCATAGGGCTACTCAGTCTAAGAGGCGGGGTTTGGCAGGGCGCTACTCAGTCTAAGAGGCGGGGTTTTGCCAAGCATGTTAAAGGGGACCAGATTTATGATAGGGAGCAGAAAAGGAGCTGGATACAGAGGACGGAGTGAAGAGGATGATAGAGAACACTTGAAAGTATCCTGCGTAGACTAGAGATTGAATATACTAATGCAATAAGCGGACATCGCCCAATAGCAGAGACAATACATCACGTGCTCACCTGGTGGGTCACTGCACACATAGCAGATATACTGCTCCGGGATACTGTCTTCCAGAAGCCCCATACACACACTGTGCTGCCAGCAGAGACACTCCTCACACTATACACCAGACAGGAGACAGGAGCCATTATTACTGTTATTATCACAGTCACTATAAAGGTGAATCATTGTCCAATCTCTTTCACAGGTACATTGTTTCCCCCAACGTCCCGGCAGGGGTTCCTCTCATGTCCCCTGATTCTTCCGAGACGTGGTCTAAAAACCCTTGTAATGTACCCATAAAGAGCACAAACCGGGTGTAAACACTCGCCCAGTTCTGGCAAATCTGTTGTCATTAAGGGAAGATGAGTGTAATCATAAACCCCTAACTACATTAACAAGGGGCAAATCTGCACCTGCGTAAACCCGAGCTGAACTGCAGAGGGAGCAAGTTTTAAATGTACAAACAAACGATGAGTCTGGGGGTGATCCTGTGTAACTCTAAATTAGAGTTTCAAAATACAGCTGTTCTCTACATGGCCCGGTGTGAGCTGCATATGACATGGCATCAAGTCTACCAAGGTCCTGTAAGAGATTGCCATAGGGCTAACTTATCTAACCGTGCGGAGTTTCCTTCTTAAGAAACTCCACACGGACACTGGGCCTGATCCAGACCTACGCCGATGCGCTGTACTTAGTAAAGCACAGCGTATCGGCATGCACTCCGCCCGGCACTCCCCCTGTGCGAGCGTATTTTCCCTCGCTTACGCTGGCTGAAGGCTACCCTAACTAGCTAGCTAACTACCCTAGCTACCCTTTAGGCATATCGCCTAAAACCCCTCCCTCATTAAACCACCTCCCCCCGCCCACCTACACTAACATGTGCGTAGTAACGGCGAGGGACGCCCATTCAGCCATTACTACGGATGCGCAGAACGGCTTTTCAGTCGATCTTACGATTACGCCCGGCGTATTACCGCCGGGCTGCGTAGGTCTGGATCAGGCCCATTGTCTCTCTCCCCTCCCCAGCTAATCTAAGTCCCTCCCGCCTCCAACTTCTGCCTAAACACTCCCCAGGTGGCGTTACGTCGCCTCTTTCTTTCTAAACTACTTTAAAGACCGCACGGAGGCAATCTACACACCTGACTGGTACATAGATTGCGGTAATGACCCACCACGCAATGTATAAACACACGATTGTCCACATAAAATTGTCAAAAAAAAAATGAGTGCCTAATTTTTGTGCTGGGGCCTAGATTATAATAAACATTGCTGAGCCTCGTTATACATCACTTTCATCAAGCTGATGTTACGTGAGCAATTAACACACAAGCCACAACAATGTAGTAGCCTTTACTCAAAATGAGCCGTATGCAGACTCCAGTTTAACGTTTTTGATTACTGCGCATGCGCATTAAATTTATAAGGTAAGATACGTAAATTACGTTATAAATTTAATGCGCACACGCAAAGTAGTCAAAAACGTTAAGCTCCAGACGTATATGTTATATGTTATACCTCCGGGAGACTGCATACAGACTGATATAATGCTACAGTCACTAGGAAGATTGCATGGTGGTCAGCCACAGGAAGATTGCATGGTGGTCAGCCACAGGAAGATTGCATGGTGGTCAGCCACAGGCAGCTTGTGCCAATCCCGATAGCAAACGTCACCTGGCTATTAGTTAAGGTCTAAGCTATAGACGCCTACAAGACGATGGTCAGTTACACTCTGCTCTTACAGAAAGGCCTCACCTGAATCATGAATCCATTCTCCTCGTCCATCTCGCAGATGCATCTCACAATTTCGTTGATGGCCTCCTCCTCATCCTGAGACTCCTCAAAGTTCGTCGAATCAAATTCCAGATTGTATTCATCGCCGCTGAGGATCAAGCTTTCGGTGGAAGAGTCATCGAGAAACTCCATGTCGGAAAGGTCTAAATAAAAAAAGCGTAGACAGACTCAATGATATACCAGCACCTAGTTTTAGCAACTCCTAAATCCAACCTACTGCAATTCTATCCAGGGTGAACAGAAGGTTATAGATCATCACAGATCAAAAATATATTGTCTAAATAAATGATGCAAACTCATTATGTACTAACTGCTTACAGGAATAATTCCTGCCCTTTATAATAGAACGTCCGTCCAAAATAAGCCGTTTGGAAGACTTAAAGTTATTGTGAATTTCTATAGCTCCTAAGCATTTGTAACCACACAGACAATCTACAATCTCGTACACTTGTTTCCATAGCTGCATTCACTACTAGGGAGAGTCAGATACTCAAACAGGCTCCTGATTTAGGACAGAAAAACCTGTTTTACGTATCAGTCATTATCCAGTAATTAGTGTCAGCCAGTCTAAACGCTTTAAGTAAAAACATTTTTACTTTTAGATCACTTTTAGCAGCAATGTCAACTTTTAAGCAGTCGCCAAAACACACCTCTTAAACTTTTATTTAGCAATCATAGATTAAAATCATGTGCTTAAAGCACCATCACCAAATAATGGATTAAGTGGTAACAATTCAAGGAGACAACAGTCAAACCATATATATTTGTTTACCAATGTATTATATTTTAACGTTTAAAATAAAGCAATCCAGATAAAAAAAAAATCTTAACAAATAAAAATAATAATAATAAATAATAATACACCTCCCATGTATCTCCCACTGCAAATGAGCAGCTCCTGAGAACGGGATTTAGCTGCAGTAAAGCTGGGTACACACTACACTTTGTTTCTAACGATTCAATCTCTTTAACGATTTTTCTAACGACCGGCTCCCACAATTTTTCTGCCGATGCATTGTTCATCTGGCAAATTAAGCTGTCTATAAAATCTGTTTAAACGATTACACAACATTGTTTGATTGTGCATGCCTGAACACTTCAATGATATTGTGTAATCAATTGATTGGAACGATAATCGTTTGAACAAAGTGTAGCATGTGTCTAGCTTAACACAATGAAAGACATAGATACATAGAAAGGGAGTGCAGAAAAGTCACACAGACCATCTAGTCCACCCTGTTGTTTTCGTAAACTATACTCACCTTATTTGACACTTAATTTGGTTGAAAATTTAGTTTGATGCCAGTAAAAAATGTAGAAAATCCTTATTCTGTTTATAACAAACATATATAAATTGTTCTAATTTTCCTACTGTGTTAGTCTTTACAACCTCAGATGGGAGGTTATTCCACTTAACAACTACCCTACCCACAGAGGTGACAACAGAACACAAGGTAAACAGACACAACATAATACAAAGATTATAACAAATAGTTCAGCGCTGAGAATAAATGATTAAATAAAATAGAATAAAAATGCATCAAAAGTTAGCAGTGAAACAGGTGTCCTGCATTGCTCCTGCTCCACAACTAACAAACCAAAGATATCTATAGCGCTGAACACAAACTTTTCAATATTATGCATAAAACATTTTCTGGATATCTGGAAATATACGCACTTTCTCCAGTTAGATCCACGGAAAGGATCGCGCACGGGAACTGAAGGGAAGAGCTCTTGGTGGGTAACGTGTTGTTCGGAGTAGAGGAAGGTGACTGCATCACAAGAGACGACCGTCGCTCTATGAACTCTAAGGAACTATCTTCATAATCGGAATATTCTGCAAATACATAACAAGCAGCAGGTGAATGAGGCCAGGAATTCACAGGCAGCAACATGGGGCCGGATCCAGAACTACGTCCGTCTTCCATAGTTCAATTGAAACGATACGCAGATTACGTGCAATAGCTACTACGCATGCACAGTAGCTACTGTTTATTGAACTACGTCCGTCTTTGGAAGACGGACGTAGTTCTGGATCCGGATCATTATTCCTAACAATTCTGCTGGGCACAAATATGTCTTTAAACCTCTTCCATTATATAAACACCGGGACAGCATTCCACCCGATCTGGCTGATCCCTAACAAAGCATTTTTACTCTCCCTGGGGTATCTGCTGTGACATTGAGCCTGATCCAGACCCACGCTTGTGTGCGTATTTACGGTGATCGTAAGCGTAAAATCGCCCAGTGACTACTTCCGGTTGTAACTCGCTATTTTTCGTAGCCGAGATTCGGGTGGCCTTAAGCTTTGCGTATTTACGAAAGAATGGGCGTGTTTATTTTACGGAAGCTGAAATTACGATGTTGATACGGAATGTAGGCGACGGGAGGCATTTAAATTGTACAGTATGGGCGTGCTTAGCCTGTCACGAACAGCGCGCGTAAGTACGAACGAGCGTACTAAGAAAAGGAAAAGCTAAGGTAAGGCTCGGTGAGCGTAAGGCACGGTTATTACGGTCGTCTGAGGGGAGTGTCAGTGGGAGTGCATAGTGTTTACGCTCAGCGTTAATACGAACGGGGCTTGTGCGTAGGTCTGGATCAGGCCCATTTACTCTTCCCGGTACCTGCTGCCCTCTGCTGGGCTTCCCCAGTTAGGGGTAAGGGTTACAAATCAGGATTAGGGTTAAAGTTTGGGGGTTGGATCCAGAGTTCTGAAAGCTGCGGTTACAGAGATCCGATGTCAGAACTCTGCTGTATCCAGAGGCCACTCCCCTTACTCATGAGGGGGTAGATCCAGAACTACGTGTGCCGTACGTTTATTCGCGGAGCGTATTTTCGTGCACGTAAGTTAGCTACACTCCCCTCGGCACACCCCTTGCACGGACGTATGTTGTCAAGATACGCTGCTCAAACCCTACCTTAACTTTTTCACACGTAACTGCGTACGTCCGCTAACGGACGTATAGACTACGTGAACGTACGCAGCTTAGCACGCCCATACTGTACACTTTAAATACCACCCCCCGCCTACTTCACGTAATTCAGACGTAGTTTTGATGAACGTAAATTAGGTTCAGACGTATTTTGGACTAACGTAAATTTGGCACGCCCACACGTAAGTATTTACGTGAGACATACGTGAATGGCCCATACGTTCAAAATTACGCTACGTGAATGTGCGTATTTTCTATGGTGCGCATGCGCAGTGCGTTCTAATCTGCGAATTTACGTCTCCGCCACGTGTAAATTCTCTCCGATGCGTAGTTCTGGATCAGGCCCAAGGTTTTTAATCGCCAGCTGTCCCCTACCTCATCGTTTACGCACTTTACATGCAGATGGTAAGGAAAGTAGGATGGCGTAAGCCTCCACTACGATTGCCATACATCCCCCCTCCCAGCCTGTTTGTTCCGCCCCGCCAACAGAAACCGCTCCATTACAGAAGTCTGGATCTGTAGGATTGAGATCTGTCATGGACTGTTGTACAGTGTGCATGCAGTGAATGACCGTTTGGCAGAGGTCTAGATACGGTCCAGGGTCAGGATTATTGTAATGCCAGGCAAATATGTCATCATTGCCATATTCCATCAGACAGGCGTCACGGTAACGTGGTGTGATGCAAAAATGATGATCGGTGAATGCTGCTGGCATTATTGTCCTGGCACGGCAATTGTGAGAATTCAAATCATCAGAGCGGCAAATCAAACCCAACCCGTGTAGGTGTCATCAGCAGCGTCCCGTATTTAGACCAGCCCTGTGGTCGGTGCGAATATTTAGCCGTAAATTATGTTCTTTAATCCCTACCCTCCCACGTAACGCACCTCAGAAAACAGGCGGTCGCAGCAGTGAGTTGCGTTTTGGTCGGGATCATCACAGTGTGTGCACATCTGTTCTGATATATATCTGGATGAATGAATGACTCCCTTATTACATTCACTTGCTGTCACATTCACCACGTACCATTCTGCTTGCTCTTCTTCTTCTTCTTTTTCTTCTTCTTGGGTTTGAAGTGATCCTTCTCCTTCTTATCTTTCCAGTCCTTGTCTTTATCTTTCTTCTTGCCTGCAAGGACATGCATGTCTAAGACCATGAATAGAATGAAACAGAGATTAGCCAGATGAGTGTGAACGGCTAATTCTACAGCCTCATACATGAATCATAAACTGTCTGCATCAATTCTAATCTGCAATACATCAAAAGTTTTCATTACCCCCAGAAGATGTTTTGTCTTCCGTCTTTCCCTTCTTTTCTGACTTCACCGTTCCTGTTAATTTGCAAATACAATAAAAAAAAAAAAAACCAAAAAAATCAGTGTAAATAAAGATCGTAATATACACACAACACACTACTGGTTTATAATCCCTTAATAAAAGTTCAGAGAAAGGGCTTTATCTGCATGATGAAAAATATGACTGCTACCAATATAATGATATTCTTCTACAGATGTGACCACATACACCTTTACACTCCATGGCGCTTCTTTCATATTATTGTAGACTGTTAAATAAATCACTGAAGTTTGTTTACTCACCATTTAGTTGTAATTGGGACTGCGGCTGAGCATGTTTAATGGAGCAGACGTCAGCCATTCAAAAACAAAGTGGGAGCTTCCAGTCAGTAATAATCACATCCTGGAAGCTGCCACTGTTTGTATGGATGAGCGACGTCAGCACCATTGATCGTGCTCAGCTGGAGTCCCGATTACAATTAAGTGATGAGTAAACACACTTTTATTGTCCTTAAAACGTCCCTATCAGCTTTTCCCAGCGGGTGGGTACTCTATGCATGGTTTTGTACGGCATATATGCCGGGCTTTCCCTGTTTTGGTGAAAGGTGTATTTGGTCAAATCTGTGTATTGAAGCTGTATAGCCTCTGTGAGTTAAATCTATACTAATGTCCAAAACTTTTTATCCCTTTGCTATAAACTTAACTGAGGCAAGAAGTACAGGTTCCTGACTAATGCAATAAGCAACTAAGACTATATTCTCAGCATCAATTTTCCCCTCATTTCTGCAAGTTTGTTCACGATGTTGCCTTTGTTGTGTTTTGCACATGATCCTGTGCTAACCAAGTGGAATGCACTGCAATCCATCCAGACTAATGGTCCATGGCCTGTGTCACACAACATACAAAGAGAGACTAAAGTAAAGTAATCATGTATAGCTCGGAGCAAAGAAGGGAAAGGGGGGTTAATATAGCAGCTCTCACATATCAAGGGGTGTGACCAAGTACAAGAGGGGGGATTTACCAAAGGAAGAGGTGTTACAGAACACAAGGACATATGTATAAACTGAAAGGTGGTAGGTTCAGAGGAAATGTGATGAAAAATGACTTTACTGAAATGGTGGTTGATAAGTGGAATAGCCTCCCATCTGAGGGGGTAGAGGTAACACAGTAGGAACAGTTTAAACATGCTTGGGTTTAATATAAGAATATCCTAAATCTTAAACTTAAATTGAGAATCAAATAGGGTCAATATAGTTTAAATGTATAAAAATTAAGCAGACTGGATGGACCGTGTGGCCCCTATCTGCTCACCTTTCTATGTTTTTATGTAAGTTTAACGACACCTCTGCCAGTATAGACTATGCACAGTATCTGGAGGGGAATAAAGGTGCGAGATGGCTGCTCAGGAATCTGTATGCTTAAGAATCAGATCTAAGGATTCGGGACTAGACTTACACACAAGGGACAATTTACGATTGCAGGGATCGTATGCGCTGTATTCCCAGGTCGAATCTGGATCCTCTGAGAGAGTTTCTGATGGCTGGCGGGATGCAAAAAGCTATTCCAGTAAGCGGAAGTATGTGAGTATGTGAATAGGGCAATGAGAGCCGTGCTGAGCCCCTCTGTGCTGGGTATACTGCAGTTTTAAGGTAGGGGTCAGGCTGTATATCTCCATAGGAGCAAGACTGGATTCAGCAGGGATCTGGCATCTCTGACCTCCAACCACAGCGGCATCGCGAGTCTGCATCCGCTCCCCACTGCTTTGTCTCTGCTCCGTTTTATTTAAAGTGCCTGCAATTCTTTAAGTCGTCAGTCAATACTCGCTTATTCACCCTCTTACCCCGTCACTCTCCCTCTACCCCCATATCTTCTATGACATCACTCTCTCCCTTCCTCTTCCTCCACTCTCTTGTTCGTTTGCCCCCAACCCACTTAGAATGTAAGCTAAATGAGCGGGTCCCTCCATGCTTTTGTCCTACCACTCTCCCTGCCCATCTCTGTCTCCTCTTTATCCACAACCTTCCATCTTAGTCAGTACACTCTCAGACAGGCGCCTTCTTCCTTCTCTTATCATCTCCACCTCCACTCTTCCATCCCTACCTGCGGGGCCGCCTATAGCAGTGGGATACCCCGGGTCAAAGTGCATGCGACGATTAACCAAAGCAGCTGACAATGAATCAGCTGCTGCGGCTGATTATAAATAACTAATAGGCAGCGAAAGCATCTGGTTAGCGGTTTCTAAACAGCGCTCAGCATTAAACGCTGCTTATAAACATCTTGAGCGGACAGCTGTCAGTTTCATTTACAGAGCCGCGGGCACCTGCTGCACTGTATTAATAGCTAGCGTTTCACGGCAGCGTCATCTACAAAGTCGCAGCACACGACTAGATAATTGTAGTAGGCACTCGCGACTCAGAAAATGAAGCTGGCGGAGGGCCCCCAAGGTGCAGGGCCTGGGTCATGTGCCCCTGTTCAAATGCCCTTAGGGGTTGTACTGCTTACCTGCCCTCTCAGTAATCACTACTTTGTGTTCCTCTTATTGTTACCCTGCCCTCTATTATATATATATATTGCTCTTTTATAATCACGGTAGCCACAGTTTTTAAATATGCTGTTCATTTTATGCCCTGTATGTCTCTCCTGTATATCCGTATTACTTTGTGCGGCACGGCGGATAACTTGTGGCGCCATATAAAACATTTTTAATAATAATAATAATAACAACTCGGTCTGTCTTTAAGAATTGGATTGTGTCCTTGGACCATATCCAAACTTAAGTTCCCTGTAAGTACAATTGCGTAGCGTAGTTCCGCTACCGTAAGTATAACGCATTCCCTCCAGACACTCCCCTCGGACAGATGTAATGTAGCTAATTTACAAGTCCCAAACCCTACAATTTAAATGCCCCCCTACACCTACATTGCGTATTTTCTGCAAGTGTAGGGTTGACAAGCCCCTTCATACGCGGTTACACACTTGTGTACGATCAGAGTTATGAGTCGGAACATCTGCCGTGCGCATGCGCAGAACGTACAAACAGCCAAATTTACGAATGCAGCTTGCGTAAATTCGCTGTCGCGCTTAGGTCTGGATCCGCCACCTCATTCTTATCGTTTTACGGTTACCCTGTCTCACCTGGTTTTGTCTGTTACCTGTACGGTGCTGTCGACCCTTTGTAGCGCCTTATAAACAATAATAATAATAATATAAAGTCAACAAAGACGGAGCGAACTAATGTATCGGTAGAGAAATAAGAAAGCAAGGTAGTTTTACCAACTTCAGCATGCTTGTCCTTCTCATTCAGTTTCTTTATAATTTTTTCCTGCAAAACATCAGTAAGTTTGTTGCCTGCGGCGGGAGAAGGCGACGTTACGCTCCCGTCCGTGCTGACGCAGCCAGACAATTTTTTCTTTTTACCCCCCTTGGCTGGTTTCACGTTATTCGGTAAAGCCACATCTGAGCGCTGGGGGTGGACGGGGAGCTCGGAAACTGGAAAGGTGAAAAGCACAACAACAAGTGACACAGAGAGACTAATAGCAACAAAGAGCACGATGATCCCACACTCCAAAAACATAACCATACATTTATGTGACCGGCTGCACTTTTCAGTAAGATTACTAATAAATGCGAGCTCTTTTCTCACAATGAAGACTTGTATAAAAAAAATGAAGACGGCCAAAGAAATACACAATAACCTTTAACAGCCAATCAGATTTTAACTTTGTTAAAGCTCAAAAAATGAAAGCCAGCAACTAATTGGATGCTTCCAAACACAAAAAAAGAGCTTAACTTTTCATAAAGGTGTGTATGTGCATCTACCATGCAAATGTGTGTAATGCAGACTGAAAACACAGGTGTTATGTGGATTATCACACACACACACTGGCAGTATACTGTATACATAAAAACACGCTGCAATTCGGTAGATTGTAATTACAGATGTGACCACATACACCTTTAAACTCCCTGACACTTGATTTCCGAGCAATAAAGCATTAAAGTCTGTTTACTCACTATTTAGTTGTAATCGGGACACCAGCTGAGTGTGATCAATGTAGCTGATGATTCATTCATAGTGGGAGTTTCCAGGCTGAAACTTGTATTACTTATGACAGGCGTTTAACGTTTTGGCAGAAGGTGAATGTGGTCACATCTGTACTTTACAGAAAAGGCTTGTACAGAACAGACTGTGTAATCAAGGAGTCACTGATGGAGTTATATCGATCTATAAGGCTGTCACAAGGCTCCAGGCTTTGGGCATAATGCCTGACATGTGAACACTGCAAATCTTTCTGAAGTTTTCCGCCTCCGCTATTTGAATATCCAGACAACAAACGACTACAGAGACAAAACGCCACTGCTTTCTAATCTTATAATCACTGGCGTTAAGCTACAATTTTATTGATATGATTACCCCCAGGAAGAGGTTTAGACAGAAACGGAACTGATTTAACGACAACTTTAAAATGACAGCAGCTGTACAGACTAAGGGAGATAATATCCAAAGGCTGCCAGGAATGCAGCAGTGTGTGCAATTAGGATGGATTTTCTGTCTTGCAAACACATTTCAGTTTAATACGGAGCAATGATAACAGGTTTAAACAATAGGAAAAAAAGCTGAAAATCTTACACTTAAGGTTCAAAAGCTTAAGAGCCCAAGAGAAACTACTGAGGAGGAAAGGGATCTAGGTGTCACTATTTCATGTGACTTAAAGGCAGACAAGCAATGTAACAAAGCAACGAGAAAGGCAAATCAGATGCTTGGTTGTATAGGGAGAGGAATTAGTAGCAGAAAGCGAGAAGTAGTGATGCCCCTTTATAGGACCTCACTTAGAATACTGGGGTCAGTTCTGGAGGCCATATCTCCAGGAGGACATAAATACATTGGAAACTGTACACAGAAGAGCAACTAAAATGGTGCATGGCCTGTGTCACACAACATACCAAGACAGACTAGAGGAAGTAACATGTATAGCTTGGAGCAAAGAAGGGCCATGGGGATATAGCAGCTTTTACATATCATATATCAAGGGTTGTAACCAGGTCCAGGAGGGGTCATCATACAAAGGAAGAGGTGTATTAGAACACAAGGACATGTGTATAAACTGGAGTGTGATAGGTTCATAAGAAATGTGCAGTTCATAAGTTTAATCTTAATAATAAGCTTCCAATAATCCAGGGCCGGATTTACAACCCCGTATTTTTTTTTACATACGTGCCTAATTTTCAGAATCTAGCTACTACACATGTGTAGTAACTACTTTGCGCTATCAAGCAATGTCCTGGCAACTGAGCAACAAGTCTTTGTTTAATTATAAATGATGGTAAACAATGTCTGTGCAAAAAAAAACGTTTAAGGTATTTTATAATAAAATGTTTCAATAGAGCTTTCCTTCATTCATAAACCTAGTGTATCTAGCAGGTTTATTAAGCTTTTATCTCAAAGGAGGCATATTAAAGAAGTTTATCAAGTCTCAGGAAAAAAGATACAGCGTCTCACGCATTCAGCTCTGTGAGATGCCAGAGAACACGACAACGATCCAACATCCTCCTAACATCCCAGCTTCCCCATGTAACAAGCTCTTTTTACAACACACTTCTCATAGCCACAGACATGGGTTTAAAAAAACCTGATAATACGGAGAGCAAGCGCCAGGAAAAAATCTCAGCCTGTGAGGCGACTACTTACTAATACCGTGTTCAGATTACCACTGCCTAAAAAGCCAGCTTTTTAGGCAGTGGGCAAAATTTTTAAAATTTTAGCCTGGTGCGTTCAGACTGCGCTGAAAACAGCGGCTTTTTTTTTTTTCTTGCTTTTTTTTTTTTTTTTTACAAGCCGG
>WWET01000321.1:721454-737899 GCA_011038615.1 Limnodynastes dumerilii
AGTGAGCGATATCCCTCCGCCGCACCTCCGCCGCTGCTATCGCCGGACCTGGAACAGGTAAGTAAACTATCTCTACGGGGTTGGGGTTGGGGGGGAGGGAGGGGTCAGGCTGCAGGGGAAGGAGGGTTAGGGTCAGGCTGCCGGGGAGGGAGGGTTAGGGTCAGGCTGCCGGGGAGGGAGGGAAGGGTTAGGGTAGTGAGAGGGAAGGGTTAGGGTAAGAATTAGGGAAAGGAGTGGGGGACTATTTTTACTACATTTTCGGAGCAACAAAAGCTTGGTGCTCTGTGGATCGATTGCAATGGCTTCTCGAATTTTCGAAATTTAGATTTTATATGCAGGGACCCACACCCGATAATCATACAGTAGGGGCTGGGTTTAGTCTTTACATGGGGTCCTAAGTTATGCAACATCGCTACTTTAAGTGAGGATGTTGTGGAAATTTTAAAGGGAGGGGCCAGCGCTCGTAACTTTGTGAGTGTGAGGGTCATGTCCTTCCCGTTGCCTTCACGAGAGTCAGAATCCCAGAAATCCGCTAATGCTGTGATCAGATCTGGTCCTTAACCTTTAAAGTGGCAATTGCTGCAAAACCCATCTGTCTTCAGTCTTATAAAGATTGGACCAGATCCAGACTTCCGAGACAAGAGTACCTGACATCTGATCCCTCATTTTAAACAGGGACGGATGGGAAATATTAACATAGGCGGGGTCTTGTGTTTGACCTCCATGGGAGCGATGGGATGAGTGGATGCAGCCGGATCCACCTTCTGACACAGTGCGATCGGATGTTAAGATCCGGCCAATTAAAATACCGGTGGCAAATTTTCAGATCGCCAGTGGTTTTGCAATCTCACGACTTGTATATCATATAAGAGTGCAAAATGGAATGGTCAAATTTCTACAATGATTCACATTTTTAAAACTTAAGTCAATGTCATAACAACAATAAACTGAGGGGTGTTTATTTATTACTAGACAAATATACAGTGAACGCAAAGAGAAAAACCCAGAGTTAGGGGCAACGAGCCAAAAAAATTTGCAGGTCTGCACCTGGACAGAGAATTTTGTATGCAGGGAAAATGCTGCTTTTACTTATTGCACACAAATAACAAACAGCTTTATTTTTATCAAAGAAATGTCTCTTCTTAACTCTCTCTATTTTCAGTATGTTTGCAGAGGTACAGATTTGCCCCATTTTTATTATTTTTTTTGCCGTTACTCATTACTCTGGATTAAGGCGCAAAATGTTAATGGAAATTGCATGAATAGTTTTCATTCTTCTATTATTTACAAACACTGTGCATCACATTCGCCAAAACACATTTGTGGAAGGGAAAATACTCCTTTTTTATTTTTTTGGAGCAGGGACATGTAATGTAATTTCATTAGAATATTAAAGATTTCAATTAATTGTGAAAATAAACTAAATCTCTATCATCGTATTTTACTTTCTATTTTGATAAAACAACCTTTTCTATGATTTTACACGATATTCTGAATAGTAAACAGCAGCAAGACAATGTTCA
This sequence comes from Limnodynastes dumerilii, assembly GCA_011038615.1. Classification (NCBI taxonomy): domain Eukaryota; kingdom Metazoa; phylum Chordata; class Amphibia; order Anura; family Limnodynastidae; genus Limnodynastes; species Limnodynastes dumerilii. The sequence goes on from WWET01000321.1 coordinate 722,978, forward strand.
TTAAGGGCCTTATTCAGAGAACTGTCCAAAAAAGTACGCAATTATTCGCACAGATGTAGCAAGGCCACACCCCTGACATGCCCCTCACACGCCCTCACACACCCCTGACACGCCCCTCACGGACGTGTTTTATGTGACTGGACTTGCCTTATCTTTCCGTGGGCATTTGTGTGCGTCGAGTTGTCCCGTACGTGCCTATCTATCTAACCGCACCCACACCTCACCCTCACTCCTTCATTAAAATGCCTCCTCCCCACGCGTTTTTATTAAAATTCTCACATGCGTATTTTAATGTGGGAGATCCGTGGCGTATTTACCCACGTGCGATTCCCATGTCCGTTCGGGAGGCACTTCCGCACGTATAGTCTACGAGAACTCCGTAAATAAAGTTACTACGCATGCGCAGTTGAAACGAAACAAAAAATACGCACGGAACTCGCCAGGAAAACGGTTCTCTGAATATGGCCATCCAAACTAATTTCCACTGTTGCTGGAATGCATTAATACATTTCTATAATACTGGGTCTGATTCAGAATTAAGAAGGTGCTTAAAATAAGAGAGGAAAGTTACTCCTGGGCTAAACCATGCTGATTGCAGGGGGAGTCAAGTTAATTGTATTCCACCCTCACTCCATTAAAATGCCCCCCACGCCCGTTTTTATTAAAATTTTCACGTGCGTATTTACCCACGTGTGATTCACATGTCCGTTCGGGAGGCACTTCCGCACGTATAGTCTAAGTGAACTCTGTAAATAAAGTTACTACGCATATGCAGTTGAAACAAACCTAAAAATACGCACGGGACTCGCCACAAAAACGGTTCTGTTCTCTGAATACAGCCATCCAAACTGATTTCCACTGTTGCTGGAACGCATTAATACATTTCTATAATACTATTCTAAAAATTGAATCTTCTTCATTAAGTTTTAATTATAGTTTGAGTCTGGGAACATTTCATTCTGTATATTCTACATTTAGTCATTTATTGTTTAACAAGAGATCTAAAAAGAACTATAAATCAAATAGTTGATCAAAGTCTATTAAACAAATTATGTGAAATTAATTCATTAAAAACTTTCTGTAATTGTCAATATTATTGAACCATATTGTACTAAACAAGTTCCAATCACAACATGAAAGAAATACCATTTGTTTTTTGGTTGGGATTTTTCTTTTTTGGGGACCATTAAGAAGAAGTGAAGGAGAAGAAATCCAGTTACACTGTATTAAAACTTAGGCATATGTTCGGAATGAAAAATAATTACTTGGGGAGGGGGAAAAAACCACAATAACGATTTAAAAGCAGGTAGCAAAACAAAATCAACATAAAAAAGCACACCTTTGAAATAAAACATTTTCCATTCATATAGTGAGCAATCTTTTGAACCACAGCATTTTACGCTGGTAGATAACGTTCCAACATTATAGTGGAATACGTTGCGTCCACACAATCTAATCACGATGCAGGCAAAGCATGGAATGTATCTGAACCAGTGAGGATCACAGAGTCATTCATTCTAGATTGGATTTCAATTTCTTATTAACAATAAATGTAATAGGAGTTCGTTGTGTTTTTAAGCCACCAAAAAGTGCATCTCCTGGAGTGCAGGAGTACTAGCTTATAGATTTAAAAAATACATATATATAAATAGTAAACAATCTACTTTGTAATATACACTTATTGGGTCAATGAAGCACCTGTTCACCACTAGGAATCCATTTCTTCATCATGAAGATTTTGTGAGTCTTCCCAGAGTCATGTAGGGTATATTTAAAGATACAGGGTCGGACGTATACTTGTGAATTCCAAAGTCTCTGTGTTCCAACTTCTGATCCCCAAGCAAAATATTGGGATAGGGCTTCACCATCCAGACAGGCACGTGTTCATAACGTAACCACTCGCATTGGCACGGACGGATTTCCGACCGCCAGGGGAATACTGTAAGTTTTAACTATCAACTGCGCATTAAGTCACATTTGCATTTAAATTTGGAGGAGTACAAAAAAAAAAAAAAGAGGGAACGCCTACTGTGAACAAAGAGGGAACGCCCACACGTGGACTTAGCCCCACCCCTGTGCCAGAAGTTCCACTGTTCTAACTTTGGATCGATTATAGTAAGTTCTGATCTATTACTGCAAGTTTACATGCACATCTGAGCAATTGCAGGGCAGAAAATCATCCGCAATCTACAAAATTCAGGAATTTGTGACCTACAGAATCTACTTTCATGTGGCGAAACGGTCGTGTGCTCATGTTTCTGTGATTAGTTATAGGAGTGTGTTATTTTACGTTTGAAATCGCCAGTCATGTTGATAATCGTGTTTTTCTTTTGCCACCATATAAGGTTGTAGAGTCGCCTTCTTCCAACAGGTCGCTGCATTCATTGGCCGAAAACGAAAATGTCAAATATTTCTGTCCAATAGGGTCTCTTCTAAGAAAAAAATTCTCATAGGTAGAGCTCGGGTTCAGTCAACAGCTTCCAGCGTATAAAGATGACATGCCGGATAAGGTGGCGGAGGGCGCTCAGGTTGAGAACATGGCGTGGGTGTAAAAAGCTCAGTTAATACAAGTGTCAGAACATGAACTATAGCCACAAAATGGAAATAAACACATTTTATTGCACATCAACTACAACAGCTTAATGATCATCAAATGTTCGTATACATTGTCAGATCTATAGAAAATGAGGTCACATTGATAGAAACAAAAGATTTAATCAGAACGTTTGTCTCTCTCAGCAAAACACAAACACTTATGAAAGTTTTTTTTTCCCAAAGCAGAAGTAAAACATGAAACCCAAAAAGTGTGTGACCCTGGCTCACTATAATGAAATAATAAACCAAAACAATTCCAATAGGAACATTGGACCACATTCAGAGATTGGAAATAAGAGAGGAGAGTTACTCCCGGGCAAAACCATGCTGATTGCAGGGGGAGCCAAGATAATTGTATTCTTTACATGCAGGGATATAGCTTTGAATTGCTTACTGCACACAGATACTGACCAGCTTTACTATCACACTGTTATTTAGACTTGGGCTAGGAAACATCACCTCTCAACTCTAATCCTGTTTGAAACAGATGAACTATGACTCCCCTGCAATCCACATGGTTTATCCCAGGAGTAACTTTCCTCTCTTATTTCCAATCTCTGAATCTGCTCCATTATCACCATACTAAGATTGCTTGTGAATTCAAGCTTCGATTAAAAAACTATTATGTTATGCAGGCTGTCGGTGAACGAAGCGGCACAGTGGACCCCGGCTCGTATTCTGCAAAATTTCCTTTAAGTGCTTTTGGTTCGTGATGTCCGATAAAGCTTGTAAATAATCTACATCACTGCTTTCTGAGAATTAGGTATAAAAAAAATGGACTATACAAGCGGGAATCTCACTGCGGCACGCCACAGCCTGCAATGCGAGAGGAGGTCGGATCCCTGGTTTTTCCAGAATTAAGACAAAAAGTTTTCAAGAGTTTCCAGCAATCTTGGAAACAACTCTATGGCTCAACGGATACAGCAGGCAGACTGACCTGCCAAGCTTACACCTGATATCCTACAAAGGGTTTTATTTTAAAAGCTTCTCTAAGGAATAGTACAGGCAGAAAATGTGGTGGTTGTGTAGATAAATATCACATTATAGGCACAGGAAAATGAGAATTAGAGCACCATGTAACCATGTAGAAAAGACAGACTGGTATAAAATGTTTCTAATACGCATATTTCAAATGGGGACATATAAAAAGAAAAACAATAACGGTGCTGTCCAATGCACTGTACAGACAGGTAAACCTTACACGGCAATGCCAGGTGACAGACAAAAGGTAACGTCAACTGGGAATGATCAAATTCGTAGGACTGTCAGTAATATGCATGGCGCAAGTTTAGGCATTTAAAGCCGTATTCGCAGATCCGTTTAAATAAAGGACGCAAATATATTTCGCCCCTCCTTACAGATGTCACTAAGTCCGATTTTCAAATCCGTGTGTAAAGGACTTCCTTGCCTAAATCCAACGTAAATTACGTAAAAAAAGGTTACTACAAATGCGCAGTGCAACCGTACCTAAAAATACGCAAATAGAGGCTGATTCAGAGGCGTAAGATCATCTGAAAAGCCGATCTACGACCGGGCGTCCGTAGCATCAGCGTAGTGACGCTGGAGGGAGCGTCCCCCAGCGTTACCACGCTGAGGTTAGTGCAGGGAGGCGGGGGGAGGGAGGGTAATGAGACCAGGAGGGCTAATGCCGCCGTCCCAGCATATTTACACTCCCTTACGGCGGCTGAAGTTAGGGTAGCCCTCAGCCGGCATAAGGGAGTGTAAATACGATAGGGCAGGGGGAGTCCCACGATGTAACGCTGAGCGTTAGTACGCTCAGAGCTACATCGTAGGTCTGGATCAGGCCCATAAAGAGTAGCAACGTCGGATCTGTGAATCCCGCACTTAAGGCGAACCTGCACCCCATTTATTGTTTGCGATATTCTCAGAATGAATAGGGGAGGCATTATAATAATTCTTTCTTTATAAGGCACCAGGCAGTTTCTGCAGTGCCGTAGAGTATTAGAGTGCATGATAAAAGAGTAAAACAATGACCAAAAGTGCATCACAAAAGTGCAAGAGAAAAAAATAAAAAAAATAAAAAAGTAACATGGGGTAAAGCAGGAGATATAAGGGAGAGGAGAGCTGGTAGGCATTAATAACGAGATGTATTCTAAGGGCATGTTTAAAGCTTTTCAGGCTGGGGAGACAGAGTGTGTAGAGAGTTCCAAAGGAGGAGGTGCAGCACGGAAGAAGTCTTATAGACGGGATTATCAACACTAATGCTGTAACACTCGGCAAGAAATTGCAATTTCTTGCACCCTTTTCTGATTTTTTTTTTAATAATGGTTGGAGTGACTGATACTATATCATAGCTGACTCTTTAACCTTGATACACAAGATTATTATATGGCTGCCTGTTATATTGCACTAATCTGAAATGCTCCCATTTTTTCTTTAATAAAATGAGTTTGTTTTACAGGTTGTGCATAATATATACTTTTATAATATATTATTATAAGTGGCCTACACTACTGACTCTAACCACTATTTAGTTTGCAGCCACAAAGCCAGTGTGCAGAAGTTCATGCAATGGCAACTACCTGCCTATAGTAACACTAAAACAACATAAGGATGGGGTCAGAGATATAACAGATAAGCTGGAAAAGTGACCATCCCTCCGCTAACATCTGGAACTGTTGAAACTTCTACAATCATAGGAAACTATTTAATTAAAAAAAGAGCACACAAGCCCATTAATCATCCCCAAACTTCCTCTCGGGATACAGAATCCTTCTCTTTTTTTGCATTTGTGTCATTTTACACACTTAGGGCTGGATCCAGACCTTGTTAAGTGCATGAACTTAGTTACTCAAGGGCTAAACCATGTTGATTTCAGGGGGAGCCAAGGTAATTGTATTCTTTGCATGCAGGGATATATCTTTAAATTGCTTACTGCACACAGATACTGACCAGCTTTACTATCACACTGTTATTTAGACTTGGGATAGGAAATCCGTGCGTATTTACCCACGTGCGAGTCACATGTCCGTTCGTAAAGCACTTCCACGCATATAGTCTACGTGAACTCCGTAAATAAAGTTACTACGCATGCACAGTTGAAACAAACCTAAAAATACGCATGGGGCTCGCCGCGAAAACGGTTCTCTGAATACGACCCAAAGTCTTTTTTATGGACACACCAGTTATATGTTTTTGACATATTTTTTGTTCCATATCAGGTCACAGTAGGTGGAAAGCACAACACAGCGGAGGTCAGTATTGTCCTTACATGGTTTCCAAGCTGCATTGTAATTTATCCTGTGTGTGGAGTCATGGACATAATTGTTCAAATGCGCTCACTACAATGCGCTTAAAAGGAAATGGGACCTTGTGACTGCTATGACTGTTGAATCCCTGCTCGTGATGAATTTTAATCCATGTTTTGGCCGATTTCACAAAGATATATAAAATATCAGAGACACTGGGAGGCTTAAATAATATGATAGACTGTAGAAATGGTTAAGACTGTGGCAGCTACATGCATGGTTGTATAAGAAAAGGAATTAATAGCAGAAAATGAGAAGTAGGAATGTCATTGTATAGGCCATTTGTACGGTCTCACCTGGGATATTATCCAGTAACCAGCGTTACTATTACACTGTTATTTATCACATCTCTAATACTATTATATTATTATTATTATTATTATATTATTACACAGATACTGACCAGCTTTACTATCACACTGTTATTTAGACTTGGGAGTGGAAACATCACCTCTCAACTCTAATACGGTTTGCAACTGATGAAATATGACTCCCCTGCAATCACCATGGTTTAGCCCAGGAGTAACTTTCCTCTTTAGAACCGTATTCACAGACCCGTTTTCACGTGGAGTTTTGTGCGTATTTTTAGGTATGTTTTAACTGCGCATGCAAAGTAATTTTATTTATGTAACTTACGTAGAATATACGCATGTCAGTGCATTAGGCACAGACATGTGAATCGCACTTGGGTACATACGTACGGAGGGGCGGGGTTGAAAGACGTACCTGAAAAGTTACGTGAAAGAGGGTGAGGGGGGGGCATTTAAATGAGTCTGAGGATGCGGTTACATAGAATCGCACTGACGGCATACAGAGGTTAGAGGTGCTCTATGGAGGCGTAAGTCTACGATTGCGGGGCCGTGAGAGGGGGGTGTCATGGGTGTTGGTGGGCGACGGCTTGCTATGTGCGTGCGTATAATTGCGTACTTTTGAAAAAAACGCATCTCTGAATACGACTTAATTTCAAGCTCCTTCTTAAGTCTGGATCCAGCCCTTAGTGTCTGGTATAACAGGTGTAGATAAAACGTGCTATGTACTACTGAGAAGTGTTACGGAGAGGCCTAGTGTACTAATAGCATGTTCCCATAGAACACCATAACCATGTACAGACTGTTAGCTCTTCTGTCGGTATATCGATCCATGCATTCGCTTGCATTATTTTTTGAAAGTTCAGGGCTAAAAGTCATTTAGCAGCTTCTAAACTAGTGTCTAAGGGCCGGACCCAGAACTAATAACGATAGGAGACTTACGTACGCAAATCTCCTATCAGTCTGTTCGGCGCATGCACAGTAACGGAATTCTGCATTGGAACGTATCTGGCCGATGTGGAATTCTATCTCTGCACGGGGACAGGCCCTCTCACCATGCTTATGAGAGACGCAGGGTGGATGGGATACGGAATGGTAATCGAATAGTAAGGGCGTTCCAAAGCCCTTAAGTACGATCCACCATTCTGTAGGCGGGCTTTACTCATTCTGACACTTAAGTTGGTGTTCTGCGTGTGAAAGGTTCTTACATGTGAGAGGAAAGCAGGGAGCACCTACAGCGCTCTGGATCTCAAATTCCGTTAGTTAGCCTCTGATGCGGAGGATAACGTACACTATTTACTCACAGCTCAGGATCCAGTCTTAGGTCTGGATTCAGTTATGTAGTTTTCGGCTTACGTACTTTGTTTTAAGAATTGCTTATTTATGCCATCTCCGTACCATTTCTGTACGTAGATTGCGTAAGCGCGGTCTTTGAATCCAGACCCTAATGTACTAAACTAGTGTTTAAGAGCCTCGATCGCGGGAGATCATTTGCTGTATTGTTAAAGCTCTGAAACCAATTACGTCAATATAAAGGGTCCAGACATATAGTGGTTTCTGGTCAGCAGCACTGAGTAGGCATCGATGTTACCGCTGAGAGATTGGTTTCTTCTATAGACCCACTAGAATTATTTTATTTATTAACAGATTTTTATATAGCGCCATCAGATTACGCAGCGCTTAGCATGTCACTGAATTTAAGTGAGGCCACGGATTCCTAGTACATTCTAGAGAACAGGGGCCAGATTTACTAAGCTGCGGGTTTGGAAAATTGGAGATGTTGCCCAAAACAACCAATCAGATTCAAGCTCTCACTTTCCTATTATATACTAGAGGATGTCAGCTAGAATCTGATTGGTTTCTGGCCCTATGAGAGTGCAAGCATATGGCTACTTCTAGGCTTTAAAAGCAGAAGGAACATATTTCATCCTCTCTGAATTAATATTTGCGTAACTACACAGCGCTCGTACATTACACTGAGAGGACCCTGCTCAGAAGAGCTTACAATCTGAGTTCGGTAAGTCGTACACAAGAGGTTTCACTGGACAGGGAGAGAAAAGACATCTTATGTTAATAACTGACAAGGGCTATGGACCGGACCCAGACTTTTGGTCGAGCTGCGTTCGTTGGCTGTGACCGCGGTGCCAGGGGGCACCTGAGAGCGGATTGCTACTGTGTTCACGTATCCGGACGTGGTCCCCTAGCTTATCATTTCCAACATGCCCCCACTTAAAATAGCGATGGATTAAGGTCAAGGGACCTGATACACAGAGGTGACATGTGGTCAATAAACCTGTGCGAATTCGCAAAAAATACGCAACTACGTAACTCCCATGACACCCCCCTTGTTCCTACGGATTTTAGCTGACTTCCGCATCCATAGACCAACCTTAACTCTCTGTGCGTATGTTTGTGCTTAAGGTTCTTAGGTACGTGCGTACATTCTTAACCCCGCCCTTCATAGGCCGTTTAAATGCCGCCCCCTCACCCATTTTACTTAATATCTCACGGAGGTCTGGCACGACCACACTTACTTATCTTACTGAGGCGGGAGTGTAAGTGCGTGGTGCTTTCACGTTCCTAACGGCTGGATTCCATGCGTGACCTTGTGTTCCGGGTATGTGCAGCTGATCCCCACCGAAAAATACGCATGCAAAATAAACACTTACTTAAGTGTGAATCAGGGCCTAAATCCTTCACCGGCCAGAATTCCCACCTCTTCTGTAAATAATACCAAAGAACCAGTCCCCAGATCTGACGCAGGAACCCTGCCCTAAAATCTATTAACACGTCTGAATATGTCGGGCGTCCGTCAGCAAGCCCTTACTCTACGTTTAAATACAATACCCATCCCGCTTTCGGGACATGGCAGAAGAATACCCCGCTCAGAAGAAGAAAAAAATCGTAGCGCTGGAAAGCGCAATTTGCAAACTGATCACTGAACTCGAACCATGCGCAATTCACAAAATAGAACGTTTCCCGATACAAGCGGTCACAATACACCCACTTAACGCGCATCTGGATCCAGTCCTATATTCTTATCATGGAGTCGCTTCTCCCATACATTTGCTAATATTTGTAGGCTTTATTTGTTCACAAATCCTAGAAATACATAAATGTTGCTTATTTTGTTTACCCAGAATCCTTCACATTTAATTATCACAACATCAACAAATGCTTTGTGTATAGAGGTTGCACCGTTCCCTACTGCAGAAAAAGCATGGAAACAAAGATGGCGAAAAAAGCTGTAAATTCTGCGCTAACCACCAAACGAAGGCAGTATTGGAGACCTGACTCCGTATCCTTGCAAGGTTTATTTTTATATCTCTGCCATTTATAAAAAAAAAAACAGGACGGATAACAAGCATTGGGACAACATGGAGACAGATAGCCAATACTGGGGGAAGAGAACAAAAACAGCCTTCCACTTTAGCAGCTGAAAGCCTTGCACCGGGAACAGGGACTGGTTTTTACAGCCCTGGTGTGGGTCCCTGCCGGGATTTCTTGTAAAAGAATCACACTCGACCATGTCATACCTCCTCCTCCCTGGGGGAGTTTTCGTTAAATTGATCCTTCTTTTCTGTGTCATCCAATACAACAGCTTTCGAGGCCAATAAACCTTTAAAATAAAAGACAAAGCAATTAAAATACAGAAACAACGGGTATTTCAGGTCTGCAAAACACACAGGAGTAGCTATCTCCGGATAAACAATGGGCCTGATTCAATTAAGCGCAAATTTTTTTTCTGTGCGTTTTTCCACGTATTTTGCTCATTTGCATATGAATTTTCGCTTATTTTTTAGTCCCGATTCAATTGCGTTTTTTACAGCGTTATTTTTTGGTCTATCGTGCAAATTTTTTGTCCCTATTAAAATGCATTGCAAGTGCAAATTTTTGCTATTCAATTGCATTACACGCGCTAAAATTCGCACGTTATTTTACATCATTTTTTGCGCACTTCATCAAGGTGCGTATTATGAAATGTAGGGTGAAATTTATGAAAACTGTACAGCTCCTCTATAGGATACTCCACATAAATATGAGTATCCTATAGATATATCATCTACCACATCATCCCACACATCTATAGGATACTCCACATAAATCTATGCAGCCTGCAACTCAAGTACACAGCAGATGGAAAAGAGAAAATGTGATTTTAATGGTTACATAATGCCACATTCTTGTTAAATAGCTGTTGGTTAAAAAATAAACAAAAAGTAAGAGAGAACATAAAAGTGAAAAATGACGCTGGCAGAAGTTTAAAAAAATAACAACAATCAGAAAAAGTTGTTTTATATTATTCTCTTCTACAATTATACGTAATTACTGAGTTGCTGCAGTCTAATTTTTGACATTCAAGTGCAGAAGGTGGTAAATAGATTATTACAGACATATGACGGCTGCTTATGGGAAGTGATTGTGCTGACATGTGTTATTGCATGGGTAAAGATACAGAAATACACACGCATTTATTTTCTAAAGGGAGGGAAGCTCAAACATGAGAGCTAACAAATACGCTCATGGTTCAATTCACGTACGTTGGAGGCGGGGGGACATTTCTAATTGAATAGCGGTTATTTTTCTGTGCGAATTTTATACCAGCGTTTTGTTTTTTTAAATTTGTGTTTAATTGAATCAGGCCCAATGAATGAAACGCTTGCGGCTGGTTTGATGGTAAAATTGCCCGCGGTGGTTTGGTACAAAAACGTCAGGTGTTCGGAACAACTCTCCATGTAAAAGCAAACACAAATAACTGACAAACGTGCAAGACCAAAAGGTGAAAGTAATATTAAATAACGAGAGACCTGACAGTCACAGTACAAGCAGTAAGCCAATAGGAACACAGAAAAGAATAGTCCATTTCATGAGACTCTTAGTAGTGAAAAACATTAGCAATCCCTTTTAGGCTTTTCATCCCTGGGGTAAAGTCTGGTCCAGTGTTCTATCATGACGATCAGCCCGGGACGCTTGCTAATTCGTCTACCCTGCCCGTCGGTAGGATTACTTTGTGTATTTTTTTTTTTTACTACTAAGAAGCTCATTTCCAGAAACCTGAACGTGTTACATGCGATCCCTCGGCACTCATTTTACAGGTCGGGAAGCAGCGCTGTTCTCTTGAGCTAATCCGATCACGGATATCGCCGTGTTCAGGCCCCTGAGCAAGCGATTGGGAGATGACCCTGTGGAACCTACCGGAAATCTTTACATCGTTTAAATAATAAACTCCAACCACAACTCGCCCGCTGTCGGAATACGTTTGCACCTGAGAATTTCCGAAGCGCGCCAATACCTGATGATTTGTTGTAAAACAAGAACATGGCGAAAATATGCTACTTCTATGTGCTTTCATTGTATTCTCATTTGAAAGCATGGGGGTAGATCCAGCACTCCACTTGCACTCCGTTTCCTAGCGTAGCGTATTTCCGTGTGCGTACCTTCTATACACTCCCCTAGGCACAAACCTTGAATTTACGTACTTTGACCGCTTTCCAAACCCCACCTTAACTTTTGGCCCATACTGTACATAAACCCCCACCTACATTGCGTAATTTAGGCGTACTTTTGGCTCACGTAAAATTGGCACGCCCACGCGTAAGTATTTACGTAAATAATACGTGAATGGCCCATACGCTCAGAGTTACGCTACGTAGCGTATCATCTGTCATCCGTATGCGCAGTACATACAAAATCGCGATTTTACGTATCCGCTAGGCTTAAATTCGCACAGAAGCGTTATTCTGGATCTGCCCCATGGTTTTTACAATGTTCCTGACGACTGCAAGTCCCGATGAGGCTGCCCATTCCTGTGTATACACCAAACCTATTTACCCACCATCTCCAGTAGCCCAACCACAACGCACCGCACACCGTCCCCATTCTCCCCCCAGTGTTAGACCTCACAGGCCGCCGCATCCTGTTCCAGGTTCTCTTCCCGGTGTTGGGGAAAGAACATTTTGCTACTGGGAAAGGTTACATTGCAAAATTGGGCCTTTCACATTAAGTGCCGGCTCCCAATAATAATTTTTAAAAGGCAAAGTATTTTGAACATGATACAGCCGCAATTAAGCTGTTTGCTGTATCGTGTTTGAAATTCGGCCTATGCATCCCCTTAAGTATCAAAAATGGTGCCCTGTCTGACAGGCAGACTTTTGCCATTTTTTCCAAGGAATAGGTGTAATAGAACATGAGGACATGTGTATATACTGGAGGGTGACAGGTACAGGAGGGACATTATATAAAGGAAGAGGTGTAATAGAACACGAGGACATGTGTATATACTGGAGGGTGGTAGATTCAGAGGAAATGTGTGGATAATGAGGTCACTGAAAGGGTGATAGATAAGTGGAATATTCTCCCATCTGAGGGGGTAAAGGTAATACAGGAGAACAGTGTAAACATGCTTGGAATAAATATAAGAATATCCTAAATCTCAAACTAATTTGAGGGTAAATAGGGTCTAGAGTCAATATAATTTTAAATAAACAACTGGGCAGACTGGATGGGCCGTGTGGCTCTTATCTGCCGTCACTTTCTATGTTTAGCAAGAAATCAAGCTAAAATAGCTCGGCCCTGGGGAAAACACTAAATCTTCATTAGAACAGGGCAGTTCAGTGCTCAGGCCTCAAACTCTGAAACAGCAAATTACAGGCCATGATGGGGTAGACACAAATTCGTAGCCTGTACAGTTATAAAATCCAACTCTGCCCTAGCCCTGTACATTTCCAGCACTGAGGCCTAGGAAGCCAAGACGGTCATTTACCTGCTCAGCGCCTGCTTCCTGGGAACAATTATTTTCCATTTTAATAGCTTTTCGAATGAACAACGTTTCTTAAATAAACTGCTGCCATGCAAGAGACGGACAAGTGGTGCTCGAAGGAAAATGAACTCTGGCAGCGGCTCGCGCTCAGTCATTTAGCAGAGATAACAGGAATTGTATTCTCAGAGAACCACTCAGGAGGCAGCCGAGTGCGTCTGAGAGGCCCACAAGAGCGTGCTCTGCGAATGTTTATACAAGACACGACTGTGTCGGGAAACCACAAGGGGGAGCCACTACAACGGCAAGCATGAATAATGTAGAGAAGACTGATCACATTCTAAGCCATTAAAGGGTAGTTTCAGCCCCTAAGCAGCACACACGATATGCAGACCTAAGAAATGCCTTTGTAGAGGGCGACGACCCTACCTCTGCACGTACTTTAAGCCTTGGAAAATGTACATAAATAAGTGAGTCGTAATGAAGACACTATGGTCAGGACTGTTTCTTATGCATCCCCATTGTAAACGTTAGACCGTAAGAAAAGGGCACCAGGAGGTATGAGAAGCGCCCTAGTGTCGGGCCATAACATTTGCATACCTGTGACAGTAAGGACAGCAGAGGCTTACCCGTTATTTTGTTCAGACGAGCCCGCTTGGCTTGAAAGGAGCTGACTTGGCCTATCTTCCTCTTCAGTACAATCTCTTCCTCTTCTTGCTTGAGCGGCAGCGCCGGATCCTCTTCTAACGCAAGTCCTGCGTTCACAAAAGAAATGTTAGTTCCTGGGACAAAACTCTCAGCATTCTGATAAGTAGTCATTCACTTTGGGTGCAGGCTTGGTGGCCGTCTCAGAGTCCCCCGCAAAGATGAGCAACTAAAATGGTGCATGTGAAAAATTAGGAACTATCGGGCGCTACCTAAATATAAGCTGCCACAGACACCCCTGAGGGTCCACCAAAACCCTCTAAAACTGGTATTGAACAATGGGGGGGGGGGTGTACAGGGCACTGAACCTATTACATTATAAAACAACTAGTGAAAACTTAGAATAAATGTAAAGTGCAAACAGTGTAAGAGAAACTAGAATAAAAACACCTTTACCTTCAGTAGAATCAATATATAAAGTGATATATAGAGTGATACAAAGAAATTCTAAAACCCTAAAAAAATATATTATATAACAAAATGTTATAAACTATTCTAAGTTTTCACTAGTTGTTTTATAATTGTAATAGGTAAACCCCCCCCACCCCCATTGTAAAATGGTGTATAGCCTGTACCACACAACATACAAAGAAAGACTAGAGGAAGTAACATGTATAGCTTGGAGCAGAGAAGGGCCAGGAGGAATATAATAGAAGCGTTCACATACCTAGGAGTGTAACAATGTACAGAAGGGGTCACTATTCTAAGGACTTGATGTCTTGAAACACTGTAACATGTGTATACACTGGTGAGAGGTTTAGAGGAATTGAGGGAAAATGACTTCACTAAAGAGATAGTAGATAAAGTGAATAATCTCCCATCTGAGGTGCTAGAGGCTAAAGCACTAGAACAATTCAACTTGGTATTAATAGAAGGATATCCGAATTCTTAACCTAAAATGAGGGATAAAGAGGGTCTTGGGTTTATGTTTTTTGTTTTTTTTTAACTGGGCAGAATGCATGGACCAAGTGGCTCTTATCTGCCACTATTTCTATGTAACAGAATGAAAGCCCATTTGTTTATGGCAACCTCCTGTTTCCAGTATCCTGGGCGATACACGGGTGGTGTCGGAAGTCAGATTCCACTTCCCTACCTGACCAGCCAACATGGAGGAGGTCTGACAAGCCCATCTTAAGGCTCTCAGGTATTGTGAATAGCAGAAGTGAAAAAGGAGGCCTGTAAGTTGTTCCTATATGTTTGGGTAGCATTAGCTTTTAATAATAAACTGCACAATAATCAGAGGCGGCCCTAGGGTTTGCGGGGCCCTAGGTGGACCGCTTCCCCCCCC
>WWET01000321.1:738714-750263 GCA_011038615.1 Limnodynastes dumerilii
GGGGCCTTCGCTACCAAAATGCAAGTCTGGCGGCCAGTGGTGCCAGGCTTGCAAAAAAAAAAAAAGTAAACATTTTTCTTTTTCATGTAAAAATTTTAAAGCGCGGGGCCCTGGGACCCGCGGGGCCATAGGCGGCCGCCTATGCCGTGGGCCGCCTATGACAATAATGTTTCAACTGTTAATATTAAAATAAAATGAAATCTAATAATCTTGTTTTGTACCCAGGTTTCGGCTGGACGTCGGCTCCTCCTCCTGGTGACTCTGAGACTTGCACCCTAAGGCATCCTCCTTCTTTAACAAGGCTTTGTGTAATTTTTTCTCATCTTTGTCCTTATTGCTGTTCACGCTGGTCCTCGGCTTGTTTCCCACCTTGTTCTTAGCAGCAGCTGCAGCCGCTTTCACCAGCGCGATCCAATCCTACAGCAAGACATCAGACTTATAAAGTAAACCGGGGATACGCAAATAAGCAACACTGCATGGAAAGGACAATCAGATAACTATTGCATGGGTCTCCATTGGTTTGGTCTTTATTTTGGCGTCTGTGCCCCAGATCCAGCGTTTGAAAATAAGGAGAACGCAGGCGGAAAGTTACACCAGGGCAAAACCATGTTACAATTACAGGGGAGTCAAATTGTATCTGTCGCAAACAGAATTAGAGTTGAGCGGTGATGTTTCCTAGCACAAGTCTAAATCAAAGTGTTCAAGTAAATCAGTAATAACACTACGGGCCCGATTCAATTAGCCTCATACCCTTGTTATTTGTGGTGTAAAGCTACAAGAGGCGCGCATAAAAATCAGCTATCGTAATAGACGGGAAAAAGCGCACCGCAAACTTTATTCCGTCTATCTCGGGTCTATCGCGTAACTGAATCGGCCCCCATTAGTCAGAATTGGGAAAACGTCTTGTTTTGTTTTTATTTAAACAGTGTTATTTTTGTTTAACCAATTGTTATTAATGTTTCAATGACAGAAAAAAGTATCTTGCTTATTATATTAATACAGTGAAACATTGCTATGTATTAGAAACCATCTTTTTAATGCATTCTAACATTAACAATCCAAAATGATCAGGCTTTGATAGGATCTAATTTACATATTTAAAAAAAAAACTTTTATTTTATTGCTTATTCTTCCTATTGCACCTGAACATATGTAGCTGGACTAAACATATTAAAACATACAAAATACACTCAGAGATGGAGGACACTGAAAAGGCCATTATAGGGGAATCCCTATAGAAAGTGCCTGCTATTTGAATCATTTATTTTAATCACTTCATGCAAATTTAGTGATATTACAGGAAAGCGGTGTCCTGAGGGAACTATTTATTATCATCTTCAACTACATACAAGCTTGATCACCTACACAGTAGGTTGATTTGATCTAGAAAGAATAAGAACATTGGGGTAGATCCAGACCTAAGCGCTTGTTACGTTTCATCGCGTAGCGTAATTACGCTAGCGTATTTTCTATGCACTCCCCTATTCACTCCTCTCGCTCGTACGTACTTTGGCCGTTTTACGCTTGCCGAACACTACCTTAACTTTTCTAAGCTTTTCTACTGACGTACGTATCGGCTTTACGTATGTAGGTGCCTAAGAACGCCCATACGTCACGATTTAAATGCCTCTCCCCGCCTCCGAAGCGTAATTACGGTTGTCGTATGGATGTCACGCCGCTTCATTCGGAGTTACGCTGTTACGTGCGTTCAGAGTAACGTGGCATAACATCTGCCGCTCGCATCTTCTTATATCTTCTTGTCAATTGCACATGATTTCAATTGTTACAAGCAGAATAATATGGCGGCCATCAGGTTTCTTCTAATACATTTTCTCTGAGCTCGCTCATCATAGGGAATTGTGTGCTAGCAAGTTTATATACCCAAAGGTGTCTGTGAACAATGAGCTATATATAGTTTAATGACAGTTGTGTAATATTGTTTTTTTTGATGGGCCCATATTTTACTTTTGTACACTGTATTTATTTACAATTTTATGTTTATAATAAGTTGTGTTTTTTTAACTACATTTAGTACAATAATAATTGTTAATGACATCTGGTAGTTTGGGTCGGAGTTTTTTTTGCCTTTTTTATAGGGAAATCCCGCTGGTATTCCACTTTCTTTATACTTGTGGTCTTGATTTGAGTGATCTGAACCGACGCAGTTATGGGCATATTTTACACTTTCAACCCTGATTCGTTACGTCTGCAGGGATACCGGGCTGAATTCAGAGCTCTGGGCGCATTGCATATGCTCCTGGACTTTTCCGATTTGTGCTACTACACATGCGCAGTCATTTTCTAACGTCCTCTATGTTTCTTGTTGCAACGTAGATGTTAAAGACCGTGTATATGCAATCTACGTTGCAGCAAGAAACGTAGAGGACGTTAGAAAATGACTGCACATGTGCAGTAGCACAAATCGGAAAACTCTGGGCGCATATGCAGTGCGCCCGGAGCTCTGAATCCAGCCCACTGATTGGCC
Source organism: Limnodynastes dumerilii (assembly GCA_011038615.1). Classification (NCBI taxonomy): domain Eukaryota; kingdom Metazoa; phylum Chordata; class Amphibia; order Anura; family Limnodynastidae; genus Limnodynastes; species Limnodynastes dumerilii. The sequence goes on from WWET01000321.1 coordinate 741,200, forward strand.
TTTGCCAATATGGACGTATAACTCATCATAGGAGACAAATTAAGTCTTCTTTGCGCACGGCAACGACTGAACAAGAAACTGCACCTACAATAGGACATCTCTACCATAGATTTGTTAGAAATCAATACATATTGGCGGAGGGGCTTTTTTTTCATGCATACCAGACTTTCTGCCTGCATTTCTACTGAATTGTCGAGATCCCGAGATGTCTGAAAATAAAAACAAAACGCTGTGTGTTGCAGCAGAGTGAAATACACCGTGTGACTATGTGTACACACGATTCCAGCTTCTATGTCCATCTTACTTTACATTTAGCGGTATCTATACACATAGGACCGGATCCAGACCTACGTTCCAACGCTATCGCATTTACTAGGCGCTACCCTCGCTCAAATAATGTCGTACTTATGCGCCTAAGCCACGCCCACACCGTACGATTTAAATGCATCACCCCGCCTCCGATGTGTAATTACGGGTGTGGTATGCATGTCACGTTACGCTTGATACTAGGCTGGTACTTACATTCAGCGTTACGTGGCGTAACATCTGCCACGTTTTAACGTGTCCGGCTAGCGGAGGAAGGTCTGGATCTGGCCCATAGTAGATAATATAAGGAGGTCAGAGTACATTCGTATTGGGAGATTAAATAAAGAATTGATGTGTTGGGGTTAATTATCATTGTACTTGTTCTTGTATTCTGTTATGGCCATATATTTTGTCATGTTCGTTATTGTGTTGTTACTATACAATGTAAACTAAAGCAGAATATGGCAAACCACAAAAACATTCAGAGTAAATATGAAGAGCGTTGAAAGCGCTTGTGAATTGTTGAGAAGATTAAGGATTACTTTGCAGGGCGATATTATATAGCAAGAAACTTCATTTATGTAAATGAAAGGCTGGGAATTACTGAATAACACATGTAAAACCTAACTAACATTTATACTTTGATAACTGTGTGTATGCTCCGTTACATGTTGGTAGCAGGCGGTTATGTCATGAGGTAATGAGGGTGAGGCTGGCCTCAGGCTCCCAGGAAGAGGGCCTCTAGTCTTGGGGCTCCCAGGACGGTGGGTTCCTGGCTTCGGGGCTCCCAAGAAGCAGACCTCTGCCCTCAAGGCTCCCAAGAAGCGGACCTCTCGCCTCGGGGCTCCCAGGAAGTGGGCCTCTCGCTTCGGGGCTCCCAAGAAGCGGACCTCTCACCTCGGGGCTCCCAAGAAGTGGGCCTCTCGCCTCGGGGCTCCCAAGAAGCGGGCCACTCGCCTCAAGGCTCCCAAGAAGCGGACCTCTGGCCGTGGGGCTCCCAGGAAGCAGGCCTCTCGCCTTGCGACTCCCAGGAAGCGGGCCGCTGGCCTCATGACACCCAGGAAGTGGGCCTCTCGCCTCGCAACTCCTAGAAAGCGGGCCTCTCGCCTCCCAGGAATCAGGTCTCTGGTGCTTACAGCCTTTTTAGGCTATTTTTAAAGGGGTGAAAAGTTCTGGGACTGAAAGCCATGTCTCACTTTAGAAACTTTAAATACAGGAGGCTTTGTTCTGTAGCTTGAAGCTTTACATACAAAAAAAAATACAAAACTTAAAACATATTGAAGTATATCAGACAACAGTCCCGGATTCTCTCCTCACCTGGCCTTTAGCATCTTCCGGCATGTATTTGAGGTGCATCTTTTTTAGGCAGCGAATTACCCCGTCATAAAACTGCACAGTGTAAGTCCCTAAAATAGGTTATAGGTAATTCTACATTAGTCATTCAGCGGAATTCAACAAAATGATGATAAATGCAAAAAATACAAGGTTACACTATAACATAAGTAACATTATTGTATAAAATAAACATCTATTGTACGGTAGAAAAGTCAATAAATATTTTAAATATTCTTAAATTTAATTATGATCATTTCACATTTACAGTTTAAAAATATCTATACAACTATATTTAATAAAATATAAAATCTAATGAAAAAAAATGTAACCCCCAACACGTAGCATAATTATCAGCACAGAACAGCAATAATACAGCAATGGAGGCCGTGTATCTCATTACTTTATTATTGCTATGGTTGCTGATAATAATGAAGTCAGAGAGATGGGGAAACTCCGGCCAGCAGGTAGGTGGAGGTGCCAAACAGTGGAAGATCTCCCTCACAGAGAGCCAATCAGTGCTGAGAATGACAGGAAGCCCATGCAGTGAAATAGCTGTGGGCTCCCTGTCAGTCTTTGCAGCCTGGATTATCAGTCACGGCAGGAAAGGTGAGTGGTGCCGATATCCCCTAGGTCGAAAATCATCCCGTTAATCATGTTACTTCCTTCTGTGAGCGATAATTGATAATGCAACGGACAGTTAGAGGGTCACTCGATGTGGCTCCTGTTGTATCCTGTTGTCCATTACTCTTCCAGACAGCATGTGCGGGTTAGAGAGTTTACACTACAAGTTCCGACCGGATCCAGACAGTGTTTTCCATGCGGTTTAATGTAAATTGGGCGATCTTGCGTTCTGTGCCCTCTCGTGTTCCGTATTTTTTACATCTTCTAATAGCATCCGATAAGGGGGAAAGGCTGAGCTCGCAATAGTCAGTACAGACGGGGATTCATAAGGCCAGAGGGTCCATATGAGTGGTGGAAATATAAAGGGAGGGTCCATGTGAGTGGTGGAAATATAAAGGAAGGGTCCATGTGAGTGGTGGAAATATAAAAGGAGGGTCCATATGAGTGGTGGAAATATAAAGGGAGGGTCCATGTGAGTGGTGGAAATATAAAGGTAGGGTCCATGTGAGTGGTGGAAATATAAAGGGAGGGTCCATGTGAGTGGTGGAAATATAAAGGGAGGGTCTATGTGAGAGGTGGAAATATAAAGGGAGGGTCCATGTGAGTGATGGAAATATTAAGGGAGGGTCCATGTGAGTGGTGGAAGTGATTTACCAAGCACGTGAATAGAAGAAAGGATACAGCCGGTGTAATAGGGCACATAAAGACATAATAAATGCATATCACGCTACAAACCTTCCTTGTTTATGGCCTCGATCTTGGCAGGATAATAGCGACAATCAGTCCAGCGAGCGAGAACCTCTTCACCTTCCTTAAAATCCTACAATATAAAAAGAAAAAGGGGACACTCAAGTAGATCATAATTAATTCTACATTAAACACAACTATTCAATAAAGATTACAACTAAGCTCTATTTCCCACCTGTAATAATGATTACAACTAAGCACTATCTCACACCTGTCTAATAATGATTACAACTAAGCACTCTCACACCTGTCTAATAATGATTACAACTAAGCACTCTCACACCTGTCTAATAATGATTACTACTAAGCACTCTCTCACACCTGTCTAATAATAATTACAACTAAGCACTCTCTCACACCTGTCTACTAATGATTACAACTAAGCACTCTCATACCTGTCTACTAATGATTACTACTAAGCACTATCTCACACCTGTCTAATAATGATTACTACTAAGCACTATCTCACACACGTCTATTTAATAATAATTACTACTAAGCTCTCTTTCAGACACTTCTAATAATGATTACTACTAAGCACTATCTCACACATTCTTATTTAATAATAACTATTACTAAACACATAGTAATAACAGTAATACACAGTGGATAGTTGCATCCAATCTGCAGAATTCTACTAAGCAGATGACCTTATTATATAAATTATTATGGATGGTCAATATGCTGGAAGTTGGATGAGAAGAATGTGTTTTATTGAAAATATATATATTAAATGTGTAGCATAGCTTTAAATAACTTTTAAGTATGAAGGCCAGGACAAAGGATAAAATTGTGCCAGATGTATAATCAACTCTTTCTCTCTAGCCGCCAGCATCACTAATCCTTCCTTCTCATGAAGATCATGTTCTTACTTAGCTCAAAATAAGGGATTGTACCATTGTATGTATGTGTGTGTATGTATGTATGCATGTGTATGTATGTATGTATGTATGTGTGTATGTATGTGTGTGTGTGTGAATGTATGTATGTATGTATGTATGTATGTGTGTGTGTGTGAATGTATGTATGTATGTATGTGTGTGTGAATGAATGAATGAATGAATGTATGTATGTGTGAATGAATGAATGTATGTATGTATGTGTGAATGAATGAATGTATGTATGTGTGAATGAATGAATGAATGTATGTGTGAATGAATGTGTGAATGAATGAATGAATAAATGTATGTATGTATGTATGTATGTATGTGTGTGAATGAATGAATGTATGTATGTGTGAATGAATGAATGAATGTATGTATGTATGTGTGAATGAATGAATGTATGTGTGAATGAATGAATGAATGAATGAATGAATGTGTGAATGAATGAATGAATAAATGTATGTATGTATGTATGTATGTGTGAATGAATGTATGTATGTATGTATGTGTGAATGTATGTATGTGTGAATGTATGTATGTATGTATGTATGTATGCGTGAATGTATGTATGCGTGAATGTATGAATGTATGTATGTATGTATGTATGTATGTATGTGTGAATGAATGAATGTATGTATGTATGTATGTATGTATGTATGTATGTATGTGTGTATGTGTGTGTGAATTAATGTATGTATGTGTGAATGTATGTATGTATGTATGTATGTATGTATGAGTGAATGAATGTAAGTATGTATGTATGTATGTATGTATGTATGTATGTGTGAGTGAATTAATGTATGTATGTATGTATGTATGTATGTATGTATGTATGTATGTATGTGTGAATGAATTAATTAATGTATGCATGCATGCATGCATGCATGCATGTATGTATGTATGTATGTATGTGTGAATGAATGAATGAATGAATGTATGTATGTATGTGAATGAATGAATGTATGTGTGAATGAATGAATGAATGTATGTATGTATGTATGTATGTATGTATGTATGTATGTATGTGTGAATGAATGAATGTATGTGTGAATGAATGAATGTATGTGTGAATGAATGAATGTATGTGTGAATGAATGAATGTGTGAATGAATGAATGAATGAATGTATGTGTGAATGAATGAATGAATGTATGTATGTGTGAATGAATGTGTGAATGTATGTGTGAATGAATGTGTGAATGAATGAATGTATGTGTGAATGAATGAATGTATGTGTGAATGAATGAATGTATGTGTGTATGTATGTATGTATGTATGTATGTATGTGTGTATGTATGCGTGTGTGTATGTGTGTGTATGAATGAATGAATGAATGTATAGCTCCATGTATGAGTGTATGTATGAATGTATGAATGTATGAGCCAATAGTCTATTCCTACATGTGTACAAGTCCAAGTGAACAAGTCTTTGTTACAGGAATGTGGTTTCAGTGTTTCAAACTGAAGGTCAAGCTAAGATGTTTGTTTCAATGATAGTGTCCAGGTGCATCTAGACTCTGTGTGAACAAAGGTCTATTGAACCTTACTAATAAAGGTTAGAATTGTTATATTAATTACCGTGCATTATGACAAGTGCACAATATATTTTTCTCTTTAATACCGGGATATCCGACATAACCCAATATGGGCCTTAGCCTTATGTTATATGTTCTCACATTCCTTTAGCTGTAAGAGTTACGTGTAATCAAGATATACAATCCTGCCAATCACAGGACACTATGCAGATTTACTTTCCTCCTAAAAGTGTAAAGACCAATCAGAATGCTAACCCTGGATCGTTATATATTCAACTGTGTATTAACGCCCATTATGTTACTTATGATTAATTGATGTATAAGGGGTTATTGTTGAGCTGTATTGAGCAGCTTGCATCCATTTCCAATTGGCTCTGTACAAGTACCTATGTATATAATGATTATTATTATTATAGTAAAAAGACCTCGTCTCTGAATATTACCATAACAAAAGAAATAACTTGATAATAATGGGCCTGATTCAGAGATACGATTTCCACGGCACTTAGGAGCGTAAATTTAAGATCCTAGAAAATTTGCAAAACTGCGCATGCGTAGTAATAGTGCAACGCCGTCTACGTAGCGGTTAGGAGCGTAAATTCGCTAAGAGCGTAAGTTTGAATCGCACGCAAGCACTTAAGATCTTAAGTGCTGCGAATCTTTAAAATCTTAAGGATTTGCATGGAAATGGGTGGGGGGAGGCAGGGAAATGAGGGAAAGTGGGCGCGGGCTGACACTTAGGATTTTAAATGAACGCTACCACGTCACTTAAGACCCCAAATGACAGCGTAGAGTTAGGGTTAGTCAATGGTGGTCTAAGTTTAAGATCCACCGCTGTTTGCAAGAGGAGTGACTGTTTATGCAGTGGGCTGGAACCTGCTAGGATCTTAACATTAGATGCGTATATTTGCGATCTTTTCGCAATCGCATCTCTGAATCAGCCCCAATCTCACCAGTTTGAATATTTTGCAAAAATGATTTACTTTCATCAAGGTTGCACTTTAATAAAGAGATATAAGGCCCAATTCAGACCTGTAAAAATATATACATACACACCCTCAGAAAAGATTTGTGCACAATTGCGTGCAATACAGACCTGACCGCTAGTCACTGCACGATCGCTTGTGTTCTGATGGACGTTCTGTGGGAGGGAAGAGGTGCAATGTCATAGTTAGTGTACAGTAAGTTTGTGCTCACACAACTGCACAAAATTTAGACCTTAACGCAACCTTTAACACACCCAGTTTACGTCACAACAGTTGCACCATCTGCAGGGCGCGTGCAGACAGCAGACTCTCTGCAACCTAATTCGTGACATTGCACCAGCATTTAACGTACTGATCGCAATACTAAAATGTATGGAAACGCTGCTTATAAATGGTGTTGGTGTAAAAAAAAAAAAAACACAACGAAAATAATAAATGATTAATTTATTCATTCTTAACACTTTTTTTTTTTTTTTTTTAATTTCCCCATAACACTTTTTTTTTTTTTTGCTAATTTCCACAACTGAAGCGCTCGTCTAAATCATAAAAACCATTTCCACTATACATGGCAGAGACATTCCCTGTACTTATGTTTTGATTCCTGGGGGGGAAGGGAACCTATCTGGGGATGTAGCTGCATTGTGATTGGCTGCGCTGTGTTCGTACACAGCCTGCACTACTTGACTCAGGCACCTTAGGAGCCCCTGCATTCAGGTCTGGATTGGGCCCTAATGCTCTACTTGCTTTTAAAAAGAAAAGAGAAAATTATGATATTTGCAGTACTGACTTTTGTCAACAGGGGACGAGAGCGAGTCAACTACACCTGGCAGGGTAGAATGTATCCTATTAGCTTGCAATTAGAGTACTGCATTTCATTGCTGATGTCAAACCTACAATGTTCTCCTCGTCGTCCTTTAGTGCTTCCTTCCTCAGCGCAGGTTTCTCTAGAGGACGGATCCGGCTGCTATCCCAATCAATCCACTCGTCGTACCGACTGCTCCAGCGTTCAAAGTGGACCAACATTTTCCCCTCCTCATAATCGATCTTCTCTATTTTGGATGGGTACCTAAACAGACACAACATAATCCATATCACTCAGAAGCCAAACACTGAAAATCTGCCAAGCCAGGATTTACTGCAACAAAATAAAACAGAACAATCATTCCTATATGTTAAAGATGGACAGAGTAAATGTCATTTACATGGACTCTAATCATTTGATTGAAGGGAAACGTCTTTACTGGTAACTATGAAAAAACGTTGGTTGACATAAAAACCTTCAACAAAAGCGAAACAAACTAGAGGATTCCAAAGAGAAAACCACATCTCCCAGAAGCCATTGCATCGCATTACGCTGAAGTTTAATGTATGCAAAGGCTGCAGTGATTGTGCTTTATTGTGTCAAAGTAGGGCAACACAGTGGCTTAATGAGTAGCACTTGTGTCTCGCAGTGCTGAGGTCACGAGTTTGATTACTGGACTAGACCTTAACTGTGTGGAGTTTATATGTTCTCCCTGGGTCTGTGTGGGTTTCCTCCAGTTTCCTCCCACACTCCAAAAACATGCTGGTAGATTAATTGGCAGCTGACTAAATTAACCCAAGTGTGTGTGTGTGTGTGTGTGTGTGTGTGTGTGTGTGTGTGTGTGTGGGTGTGTGTGTGTGTGTGGGTGTGTGTGTGTGTGTGTGTCCTGCATACACATGAATGTGATATCACACAGGACGGCACGTTACTTATAGTAACAACTTACCAACAATCCCCAGGTCTAGAGATCCGGAAGAGACGCCAAAGGGCATTCTGAAAATTTTACAGACGTAATATCCTTCATCTCCCTGCGTCAGGTTAGAAATGATGATGGAGAATCCTGTGAGGTCAGCGCGCAGAACACGGACGCGGGGTTTATACGGATCAGAAACGCTGACATCATATTGTGCCGAATAAGATAGAATTGTCTGGTTCTTTTCCAAAGAAATGTATACAGGTTTCCCATCAGACGCGAGGTCACATGTCACGTCACATGTCAGGGTGACATCACCTCCCAGGACGGCCGGACTTGTGCTGTTACACCTCACCTCAGGCGCTGTGGCTGCGGATAAGAATATAATATGTCACAATCAGCTTTAAACACCAAACCACAAGACAGGATATGTAAAAATACTTCTCACTACGGGCCTGATTCAGAATTAAGAAAGTGCTTAAAATAAGAGAGGAAAGTTATTCCTGGGCTAAACCATGTTGATTTCAGGGGGAGTCAGGGTAATTGTCTTCTTTGCATGCAGAGATATATCTTTGAATTGCTTACTGCACACAGATACTGACCAGCGTTACTATCACACTGTTATTTAGACTTGGGATAGGAAACATCACCTCTCAACTCTAATACTGTTTGCAACAGATGAAATATGACTCCCCTGCAATCAACATGGTTTAGCCCAGGAGTAACTAAGTTCATGCACTTAACAAGGTCCGGATCCAACCCATTAAATCAAAGTTGGATCAGCCTGTAGTGTGTTTTTCCACTTTAATTTTGAGTGTGACTCCAAATCCAGACCTCCATGGGTTAATAAATTTGATTTCCATTGATAAATTTTGTGTGATTTTGTTGTCAGCACATTCTACTATGTAAAGAACAAAGTATTTAATAAGAATATTTC
>WWET01000322.1:13234-23730 GCA_011038615.1 Limnodynastes dumerilii
GGAGGATTGACTGGAGTATATCAGCCATTATTTTGGCTAAGATCTTAAAATCCAAAACTAGTAATGTAATACAGCAATATGAGTATGTTAAAAGGGGATCTTTTCCTTGCTTGGGTTACAAAATAGCATTAACCATGTTATTTGAAGCATATGAGGAATTTGTCCTATGGATAATATGAAAAAGCTCTAAGATGAGTTGGGGCACTTCCGTCTGAAGCCCCCTATAATATTCTACATTTAGCATATCCGGGGCATTTATAATCTCAGGCCTTTTATAACCACGTCAACCTCCTCCTCCGAAATGTCCTCGTCCATAATCCCTTTTTAAGCCGGTGTCAAGGTTGGAAGGTCGGTTAGTTTCTAAATATAGCTTTCTCAATACTGGGGAGATTTATTGGGGCTAATAGTGTATAGATTGGAGTAATACTTATAAAATACCTTTACTATATCCTCCTATTTAGTTTAAAGGGACTGCGGTTGGTCCCCTCATAGTGCCATCTGTTGTTTTTGCCTGGCCATTCTTGCTAGTAGTTTACCTGCAGGATTGCCCCACAAGAAAATAAATACTTGGAATAATCTAATTGCAGCTTTGGATTCCTCTTATTTTTTTAAAAGCCTTTGTTATACTATTCATCTCAGCTACAAAGGTGAGACACTGCCATCTGCTGGATATGTTCTAAACATTCACTAATCTAATATTTCCTCTAGTTCTCCCACAGATGTAACAGTGAGGATATTAATCAGCTGTCTTGTCTCTGACACTATGTAGTTGTTGCCCAGTTTTAATCCAGTTTGTAGATTTTTTTTTTTTTTTTTAACTTTTCTATATTGAAGCAAAGTTAATAACATTTCCAAAGTACAGAAAGGAACATGGATATACAGGTTTGAACATACAGTTGCTACAAATATGAGTAATTATATGTTGTTTATATCACATTAAGTTACACAGGCTGTATACAGGTTGTCAGGGGGGTACCATCTCTTAATACAATGGGAGGGTCATTTTCATATTGTCTAAGCTCATACCAGTATGTATTACTGAAGCAGTCAGATAATATGTTAATAAAGCTCTCCCAGATCCCGAAGAGACTATGTGTCTTTTGTCGTTTGTGCAATGATGCTTCTAGCCAGTCCAAAAAACATGGAAAAGCTTTTGATGGAACATCTCCAGGGTGGGTGGAGATTCTTGGGCCCATTGCTGGAGAATGCACTTTTTTGCCACAGCTGAAACTATGAGCAATAGTTTCCTCCCGTTTTTAGTAAATGTTAGAGACGAATCGGGAATACCCAGAATCGCCCAAAGTGCTGATAATGGGGCATATTCTAAAAGGTGTGTTGAAGTATATAATTGAACTTGCTGCCAAAAGTATTTTATTGAGGGGCAGTCCCATAAGCAGTGGTATAAAGTTGAATCTGGTGAACCACATTTAGGACACTCACTGGTATCAGTCAGACCCATACAAAATCTGCGATGAGGTGAAATGTATCCTTTGTGAAAAACATTTAAGAACATCTCCTTATACATGGCGGCCGGTAGCACCTTACAGGAATATGACAGTGCATTGAGCATATCTGACCTTGTTAATCTGGAAAATTGCCCGACCAAGGATGTATTTCCTCTGTTTGTAAGGTATTATGGCTACGGATAAGTAAACGGTAATTTCTCGAGATTGCCCCCCTGTTATTTACATTTTTGACCAGCTCATTATCCAGTTCATTATTCCAATCCTCAGAAGTAAAGGTATCTACAGTTTGCTTGGCATAATGCCTTGCCTGATACGCAAAAAAGGATTGAGATAAAGGTAAATTATACTTAACCAAGAAATCTGACACTGCTAATACCCTTTGCTGCCTCTTATCTACCAATGAAAATAGATTTTTAATACCTATGTTATTCCATTGTGTGAATGGGAATGTATCTTGTCCTTTCTTGAATTGGGGATTTCCTAACAATGTTTGGAAAAGGAAGGTCTTAAATTGTAACTTTCTCTTTTTACGCACCGCTTTCCATGTGATCCATGCTGCCATAAGTAAGGGATTAGTTACAATTTCCTCTGGTATTTCTGCCCGGGTCATATGTAATAAATTAGCTAGCGTGATATTTGGGAGAAAAGCCTGGTCTATATGTTGGTTAGTGTATGTGTTGGATTTATTAAGCCAGTTTTGAATAATTCTCAGATTACACACATAACTATAGACCTTTAGATTTGGGAAGTTTATCCCACCAGAATTTATGTCCTGTTGTAATTTAAAGAGACCAATTCTGGGGGGTTTGTGTCTCCAAATAAATTTTGCGAAAGGAGGAGTTTAGGAGCTTTTCGTCTTTAACTTTTAAAGTAAGCGGTAATACCTGTAACGGGTACAACAATTTAGGAAAGCTATTCATTTTTATAAGGGTTACTCTTCCCAGATATGAAACAGGTAAATTTTCCCAATTTTTTATTTCCGCTATTACTTTAGAAATTAGGGGTTGGACATTTAACGACTATATGTTTGTGATCTCTTTAGGAATTTTTACCCCCAGATAGTTGATCGCAGATTTGGCCCACTGTAATCGGAAAGCAGAGCTCCACGTAGGGGAAGTCGTTTTATGTAAAAGCATGGCAACAGATTTGTCTTGATTGATGGCAAATCCCGAAACCAGACCATATTGCGTTATGACTTTGAATATTAATGGCAATGAGTCTTTCAGATTCGCTATATAAAGTAGCAGATCGTCCGCAAAAGCCGTGATCTTAGTAGCCTGTGTGCCCATTTTTATGCCCTGAAATTCTTGTTTGGCCTGTAGGATCCTAAGAGGATCCAAAGCCAGATTGAAGAATAAGGGTAAAAGGGGACAACCTTGCCTTGTGCCCCGCGTCATATGTATGGGCTCACTAAGTTCACCATTTATGGCTAGACATGTTTTAGGGTCATGATATAATAATTATGTGAATTGTGTAAAGGTATTACCAAAGGCACGTGTCTCAAATATTCTATACAGGTGAAGCCATTATACCTTGTCAAATGCTTTTTCAGCGTCCAAACTAAGCAGAATCTCAGGGGATTTGTCAGAGCTTCTTTGGCTTGCAGCTACAACTGCTGCAATGGCTGTTCTAATACCCTTTATAGAATGCCTATCATGCGTGACGCCCAACTGATGTTTGGTGAGCAACGAGGGTAGAATTACTTGCAATCTTGTGGCTACTATTTTAGTTAACAACTTGTAATCTTGGTTGAGTAATGTGATGGGTCTATAAGAGGCTACATTTTCGGGATCTTTCCCCTGTTTAGGTAATAAAATCGTGTGGGCCTCATTAAACTGTGGAAATGTTATATTGTCTTGGTGAATTGCATTGAATAAAGTGTTAAGGAAGGGAGCGAAGGTTGGCGCAAGTGTTTTATAAAATTCTGCCGTAAAGCCATCAGGCCCCGGCGATTTATTATTATGTAATGATGAGATTGCGTTCTTTATTTCCCTCTCTGAAATCGGAGCATTTAGAAATTCCTGTTGTGGTGGTGTTAATTTAGGTAGTTTAGCCTCATCTAATAACTTATAGTGGAGTTGCCTATTATCTGGCAAGGCTGTGTATAATTTCAAGTAATATTCTCAGAATTCTTGAATTATGTCTATGGTTTTGGTGAGGTGCTTAGAGGAGGATTGTTTACGTATACTTAGAATATGATTTCTATGTCTAGGAGGTTTTGTAAGATTGGCCAGTGTTCTCCCTGATTTGTTCCCCCATCTATAAAATGTATTTTTGTTGTAATCCAAATTCGTTTGGGCGTGGGCTTTAAGAAAACTCTCTAGAGATAGCTTACTTTCCGTGTAATTTGCCAAAGTAATCTCCGTGGGGTTCTGGATATGTATGGCTAAGGTATCTTGTACAATTTTAAGCATGGCATTATACTTAGTTCTATAACCCTTTTTTTTATTGGCCAAGTATGCAATGATGTGACCTCTCATAGCTGCCTTCCAGTGCACCAGAAAAGTGTAGGATTGTCCCAATGCTCAATATTATCATCTGTGAATTCTGACCATTTCGCCACTAGAAAATCACGGAATTCCTCAGACTGATATAAATAAGATGGGAAAGTGTGACGGTTTCGAAGACATGGATTGGATGGAAAGTGTTATGGGTGCATGGTCAGATATTAGTATATCTTTAATTTGTGTTGATAGGACTCTAGAAAATAAATGGGTGGAAGTGAATAGATAATCTATTCTGGAGAATGTATCGTGGGCTCTGGAATGGTGAGTATACGTGCGTTCTGAGGCATTATAGATTCGCCATGGATCTACAAGAGAATGTCGCAGCAGAAATCTCGAGATATAATTTCCCCCCGGATTAGTGGAACTACTATTATGATGTGAACGGTCTATATGCGGGATTATTACTGCATTTATGTCACCTCCCAATATTAAATTCGTGGTATCATATTGTAATAGGTAATTAGAGAAGGAGTTGAAAAAAGGCTCATTTGGTGTGTTAGGTGCGTACATATTAACCAATGTAAAAGATTTGTTACTAATTGTGATATTAAGTATGATATATCTTCCCCCAGGATCCAATATTGTCTTTGTAATTTTGTATTGTAATTGTTTATTCAATAGTATAGCCACTCCCCTTTTATTTGATTTAAATGGTGCTGAAATGCAATCACCGATCCATGGACTTTTGAGTCTCACTAAGTCTGATGAAGTCCAGTGTGTCTCTTGTAGGAATACTAGATCTGGTCTCATCGATTTTAAATGCGTTAAGACGCGCTTTCTTTTAATCGGGCTATTCAAGCCACATGCATTCCAGGATACAATTTTGAACTGATTCAAATCAGCTAATTTATGACCCCTGATGCTAGCCATCGGTCTTAGAATCTGCGACAAAGAGCAAGTGTATCTTATTCATAACATCAATCCCCAATGACCTACAAGATATATGGCTAGTTCCCCCAACATACCTGTTAAGTAAAGACATAACAACCTTCCGTAATATGTCATTATATATCTGAATTTTCATAGTAACCAACCTGTAACCTTCAGTGACAACATAACAAATGCTCCAATTATTCACCATTTTCAAATTTTCCTCCTGCTTAAACCACCTAACCATCTCTGAACTGATGGTTAGGAAGATAGTTACTATAACCATCTTGGTAACAATCTTTCTAAAATTATATAACCAAAATTTTACCTTAAACTTAACTACCGTTTTGGCACAGTTTTGGCCCTGAAATCTTTTCATGTGTTTGGGGACTTTCGGGGTGACCCATGTAGCGGAGAATCTGGTAGAGACATGTGTTGGATAAACTCCCTTGCAGCCCTCGCATCCTCAAATATATGGATTTGTCCTTCATGTGAGAAGCGAAGTTTAGCCGGGAAAAGCAAAGCAAATTTAACGTGGTTCTCGAAAAGGCAAACACTCTGTGTTGCTGTGATACCTAAGCCGAGAAATCCTGAAAGACCAGAACTTTAAAGGAGCGAATGGTAAGTGTGTGTAATTTCCGATAGGCCTGGAGGACATTTTCCCTGTCCTTATAATTAAGAAATTTTGCAATGACTGCCCTTGGTCTCTCAACTTCCCCTCTGCGTTCCGGACCTAATCTGTGGGCACGTTCTATAATCAATTTTCCTAATTCACTTTGAATATTCAGGTTTTTAGCAAGGTCTACTTGCAACAGGTCTAATAGCTCAGGCCCCTTAATCGACTCAGGTATCCCCACAAACCTTAAGTTGTTCCGCCTATGGCGGTTTTCTAAATCGTCGGCTTTGGCCGTCAGTGAGGCTATAGTAGCTTTGTGTGAAAGAATTGTGTTTTGCGTAGAGACAGATACGTCTTCCACATCACTGACTCTCTGTTCTAGGTGACCAATTTTCTTTTCACTGGATTCTATCCGCGAGATTAAGGAGGAAATATTAGTTTAGATAGCCTCTAGTCTTTGATCTATCAGAGGCATAATTATTAAGGACATTTCCTTTGCTGCTGCACTAGCCGATGTCGACTCTATTTGACTAGAAGGGGCTTGCGATATAGCACTATCGTCCTGCGTAGACAATGCGGGAGATGGCCCTTAGATTCACAATTAATTTACATCAAATATTTGTTTGCTCAAAGTTTGATGTTAGTTGCTGTAGATTGATTAATCTCGAGAAATTTTCCTAAGGGTTCAATCACTCCCAGGGCCTATTTCTCACTTTTTTAAGCTATGTATATATACCTATAAGAGAAGACTATCTATGTTTTCTTAGACATTTCAAACAATGTAAACCTGTCAGTTAAACAGTAATAAACCAAACTAATTAGGAATCTCTTTAAACAAATAATCAGAACTTAGTTATCTCCTTACTTACAGTACCCCCTGAATGACTTCTGAGCAGGGAAGTAAAAAAGAGAAAATAATAATAAGAGCTGAATTGATATTAGTGCTGTAAGTCCCAAATAATGAGTCACTGTGGAATTATGAACTTATTCACGACCCCCCTGTGCAAGAATTCAACTCTGGAGTCCAATCTCTCAAACAACTTTCTTAGACCTCTCAATCTCCATGTAAGATGGTTTACTCCAAGAACTGTCTTTATGATGAACAAGTTATGTTTTGGCTCCCTCTAGCGGTGATACTTGGGTACTCTTTTCAGTTTAAAAATTAAAAGTCTTGTGGATTTTCAACCTGATGTATGTTTTCTTATTGGGGTATAATGTTCACGTTTGTATTATGTGAGAGATTATTCAGTCAGTACTGCATGCCTAAGAGCGCTCCAGATGGATCTTGGCTAACTAGGTACTCCACCAATATGAATATTGTGGATATCAGCTCACCAGTGGTAACCTCCGCAGCTCCTGCCCACTGATCGTTAGTCTCCTCCAAACACCGTTATGTAATTCAACATGTACTATACACAATATTGGAGAGGAACAGAGTGTTGGTTTTTACTCTCTCATCTCGGTCAGGTAGCGCTGTGGTCACCGTCTCAGCAACTGCACCGTTAGGACTTGGCTTGCGTGTGATAGCTCCCCTTGTCCTTTGGAACACTAATTCTAGGCTGATCTCTGGAAGGGATGTGTATCCACACTTATGTCTCCCTTGCGTGGGTCCCAGGGTTATAGGGCGCTTCAGATCTGGCGGTCACCTTCCTTTTCTGAAGTCTCTGCCGTCTTACTCCGTCCCCGTCTGCAGACTCCCCCCTGCTGCCCGTTCCCGCCACAGCCTCAATCGATGCACTCACCCACTACCACCCTGCGACTCATGTGCAGCGCCTCTAAAGCAGATGCTCAGATTTCTGTTAGGCTGTTAGGGACATGCTATTGACCTTTTTTGGCCCAGGCTCACAGGGATTCCTCTCCTCCAAGGCCTCAACTCCGCTTCCACGCTACGGGCCCACCGTCAGCCAGTTAGCCCACCGGCAATCACTCTCCGCCTTGATCCAGGGACCCCGAGGTAAGGATTTTGTGCCTCAGTTAATAGCTCTATTTGGAGCAGGGTGAGATTACTTTTAATGGGCCTCTAGCGGTGCACGTCTAGGCCCGCGCCCACTGTGTCTGCGGACTTGACTTCCAGGGATAACAATTTACAGGGAGCCGGGAAATGTTACAGCCACTTGCCTGTTCTTATCCTCGATATTTGGCCTGGAAAAGAAGGGGTAATTTGCAGATTTCTGCTTAATGGAAACTGATTTCCTTTAGGCCTGAGAGGAGCTCTCAAAAATGCGGCCATCATGCTTGGCACGCCCACCGGAAGTCCCCAGTTGGTAGATTTAATTTTGTATAACCTCTACATGGAGATATGAGACCACAATCAGACTTAATACAGTCAGCCAATTTACGAATGCCGTGTGTGTAAGTTGGTGTTTTTTTTTTAGATCTGATTACGTACGGAGTTGATTCCCACACGTGCACAGCTCTGTACGCCTGGGCATGACAACACTCTGTACATGCAAGAATACACAATGTGGGCGGGGGAAGGCATTTAAATTGTACAGTATGGGCTGGGTTAGGCACTTTCGCACGTCTGAGCTCTACATCCACTGGAAGTCAGCTTAATTCTGTAAGTGATAGGGGAGTGTCATGGGAGTACACTAGCCATCTACGTGCGGATTTTTGCTACTCCGTGCATACAGAAAGCACTTTTAAGTCTGGTACCATATCAATAAAGGCATACCATAATAAGCATTATTCAAATGTAATGAGCATTATTCATTTAAAATAAAAACATATAGAGGGGGTGCTTCATGGTGCAGAAACTTAAAAATATGCGCCCGCTTTGTGTTTTTATTTTAGATGATTGTACAACTGGCCACGGAGCAGTATACAGTATATAGGAGGAGCTATGGTTTACAAGTTTTCTAAGCTGGTGTCTACAAATTGGAACTGGTATGGAATTGTTTCAGTAGACTGTTTCAGTGGCCGGGTGAATCCAATAAGTGACTGAGCTCATCTATTCCTCTGTTTTATTAGCATTATTCATTTGTTAATAAACCTGTAATAAGCATTAGTCATTTTGGGGCTGATTCAGAGATGCGATTGCGAAAAGATCGCAAATATACGCACCTTTGCTAAGATCTTAGCAGGTTACAGCCCACTGCAAAAACAGACACTCCCCTTGCAAACAGCGGTGGATCTTAAACTTAGACCACCATTGACTTGCCCTAACTATACGCTGTCATTTGGGATCTTAAGTGACGTGGTAGCGTTCATTTAAGATCCTAAGTGTCAGCCCTCGCCCACTTTCCCTCATTTCCCTGCCTCCCCCCGCCCATTTCCATGCAAATACTTAACATCTTAAAGATTCGCTGCACTTAAGATCTTAAGTGCTTGCGTGGGATTTAAACTTACGCTCTTAGCGAATTTACGCTCCTAACCGCTACGTAAACGGCGTTGCACTATTACTACGCATGCGCAGTTTTGCGCATTTTCTAGGATCTTAAATATACGCTCCTAAGTGCCATGGAAATCGCATCTCTGAATCAGCCCCTTTATGTGTAATTTTTACATTATTTTATTCTCCTGCCCTATGTGTTATGTTGCAGGTAAACTACTGGCTGCAGCAGGCCTAGGTGTCATCACAAGCTGGCGATTGTGGTTCCCCATGGAGTACCAGCATGCCGTAGTGTTTAATGGCAGCCTGGGCTTCCTGGTCACTGTTGTGCTCTGTGCATTGCATCTAGGTCACCTGGTGTGTCCTTTATCATATCATGCTTTTGAATTTCTTTGGTATTAAACTGTAGATGACATGTTCTTGGCTATCATTAATTTGGTTTACATTGTGCCTTCTCTGTTACATAGCTTTCTGTCCATTGCAAAAATAGCTACTTTACCTCAGTAACAATTCTAATGTCACCTATAAACATGTGAAAGAGCACTGTTCCGAGAACACATAAATATAAGGATAAATTGGGTGTTCCGTTTGCCACTATAAAAGTCAGATTTTTTACATACAGACAGCCGATGCCTAATTGTCGACTGTCTCTATTTCGAAGATCTGCCTAATTAGAAAAATTTTATAATGCAAGGGTAAGTATACCTAAATTATTTTCCGGTAACTTACCCATTCATTAGCTTTCCGACACCCGGCACAGCATCCGACGGAAGACAAACCGCAGAACCCGACTGGACAGAATGGCTTAGAATGGGAGTCTTAGGTTAAGGCCGCAGGGAAGGGTGTTTTAGAGTTAGGCTGTGGAGAAGGGAGTCTTAGGTATAGGCTGAGGGGAGAGGATCCAGCGTAGAAGGGGAAGGTTAAGGTTTTGGAATTTATATATTACTTGTATTTTTTTGAAGCAACGTTGTGATATGTTTATTATTTGTTTTGCTGCACATGTGATGCAGTGTATTGGTACAACATCACATGGTTTTTTTTCTAGCTTCTTTATTTCTTCTGTTGTTCTTTACAAGTTACCTTTTTGTCTGCATTCTGGTCATCAGAGATGCTCTGTTGTATCTTCTTTAATACAAGATTGTTGGAACATTTGTATTGAGTGTTGGCATTGTAAGTATTTTATTTGTAGACCATTTACAGGCTTAAATGTCAAATGCCCTATTTTTTATTTGAAGGACTGTAAATAACACTGTATTCATGAAACAGTAATTAAAACATTATTGTTCCTTGAGTGTAAATTATGCTTTAGATATTAAAATAAAAACACAAAACCCCTACTAAATAATGTATTATTTATATAGTCCTCGTCATACTTTTAAAGTAAGCATTCTTTTATTGTTTGTAATCATCTTTTTTACGCAATCTTAATAGTATGTACAAACTTTTTTAATACTTGTGTAAGCTTACACCATTAAAAAAAAAGTTAATTCCTATGGATGATGATTAGAGTTTTTGTGGAACATTCTTACTGCAGTTTGCTGACAGAGGACTTTCGTTATCCTACCTACTGTTCACTGGATGATTGAGGTGTCTACATTTTCTGGAATAAATTCCTGCATTAATACATTAACTCTGTTATTCCTCATTTTTGTTACAGATTTGCTATTTAGTACATGGCTTTAGGTTCCTAATTGGACCTGATTATA
>WWET01000322.1:32901-64345 GCA_011038615.1 Limnodynastes dumerilii
TTGATGTAATGCACACTGCTCTGTAGTTTCCAGCTTCCTACTAACACTTTTATGGAGAGAGACTACATTGGATATTTTCCAGTCTACTGGAATTGCTGTTACTACTGGCTGGTTTAAAGAGTACATGGTTTTTCTTACTTCCCTTTCAGCTCTTTTAATATACTAGGATGTATCCCATTTGGCAGAGTGTTGTAAATACTTGCTCCTCGGTGAAAGAACTTGTAACTACTTCATTGGTATCGTTATTTTTGAAATTTAATGTGGGCCCTTCTTCTTGTGAAATAAAAAAAATAAGATAATTTGCCATAGCCACCTCCCAATCTCCATATAGTCCTTTTTGACTTTCATTTATCTACCTACAAAAGCTGTTATTCCCTTTTTGTACAGAGTGGGCAAGTTTTTCCTCAGCTGTGATAACCTTCTTAACCACCTCCTGCTTTTAAGATACACCTCTTTGCCATCAGTTTTTCTCAGTTTGCTTATATTCCATAAAGGCCAGTTGTTTTGCTGTCACTGTACTTGTTACCTCTTTTGTAATCTATACTGGCTTCCCTTTTCTGTTTTTTTTTCTACCCTTTCTGATACAAAGGTCTGTTGCTAGTATTAAGGAACTGTTCATTTTTCCCTCTGCTCTTGCAGTCCTTTCAGTTGCCCCCACTCTGCCATAGAATTTCTTACACATTTCCCCATCTCTACAGAATCAGTATTCCTAACATACAGCCTTCCTTAGCCATACTACTTGACAATTACTGGATCCTAGGTTCTCACCAACACTTCCGAGATTCTGTCGCCATTTGTATGGGCTCTCTCACCAATTACTAGGGTCACTCCTAGTAAAATGTCACTACTCCCTGTTGGAGTGAAGTTTGTAAAAGACTTCTTCCCGTTATCACTAGGTAGATTGCAGTCTTAAATGATTATTATTTCTCCTTTTAATGCCTTATTTGTGATGTCTTACAATTTATTCCATTCCTCACATTAGTATCTCTTCTACAAATTTTTCTACTCTATCCCTCCAAAACAAATGATATCCCGGTATAGCTCCCAGGCATGATTTTCATTGCACCATATTAAGTGATACCCACAATATCTAGATTATCACTGCAATTAGTTCTGTAATTTCTTTTCCTAAGATCCTAGTGTTTGCACACACATCTCTGAGAGGTTGAATTTTGAATCGCCATTTTTTTTATTATCCTCTCTTGCTGTGTTTGTTTTGCTTTATCCCCAGTTTTTAGCAGATTCGGATATACTTATAGCCAGAAGTGCACGTCCACACAATGGGGTTTATTTTATTATCATTATTATTATCGTTTATAAGGCGCCACAAGGTGTCCACAGCGCCGTACAAAATACAACAAAATACAGTACAGACATACAGGGTAGGAATGGACAGCATTGTATATATTAAATACAATATGACTATAAAAGTATCACAGAAATACAATAAAGTAAAGCAAGCACAGAACGCAAGGTAAAATGCGAGGAGTCAAGCTTGGAAGATCAGGTAGCAGAGGACAGACCGCAGTGAGAGGTTGAGAGGGAGCCACCAGGTGGGGATTGGGTAAAAGGGTAGCAGAGGGGGAAAAGAGGGTACAAAGTGCGGGGGGAATGGTGGAGGAATTTATATTAAATATTAACTCATATTAAATTACTTTTTTCTTTTGTAACAAGGTGGATAATGACATTTACCTTCCTAGCTTGCTATCTTTATAATACATAACCTCTTTCTAATTTGATTACCTTAACAATAGAATCCCCCACAAGAAGTGCAGTCCTACTGGGGAATTCCTTTTTCTCGTGCCTAGAGTCGCCAGATTTCCTTGTCATCTCATGTTTTATGGTGCACTCTAGGCCTCCAAGTACAGCAAATGAATATTGCTGGGGCACAGCTTGTGCAACGTACGTCTTAAGACAATCCTGCATATTTCAGCATGCAGTGTAACTATCTCCTCCCACAATAAAAAAAGTGCTGATCGGACATTACCTGAATCTCCATCCACTGCATTGAACAAGACTCTGCAATCTTCTAGGTTTTGACAACAATCCGATTTCTCATACAAAATCAACTGATAAATGTTTACTGTCGACAAATAATTCTATTAGATAAAAATAAGAAAACATCTTGTAGAAAAAAAATAATAATGGGCCGAAGTTGAGTCTTAATCCTGTCTAAACTCCAGTTATAGGGCTGAATGCAGACTTAAGTGCTTCAAATTAGTTACTCCTGAGCTAAACCATATTGATTGCAGGGGAGTCAAGTTAATTGTAGTCTTTGCATGTAGGGATATATCTTTGAATTGCTTACTGCACATAGGGCCTGATCCAGAATAACGCCCGCCGTCGCTAGGACGGCGGGCGTAAGCGTAAGATCGGCTTTTGAGCCGATCTGCGCATGCGCCGGGCAGTTTTTGCCTAGCGTCGCTACGGCAATGCCCGATCGTGGATCGGGCGTCCGTAGCGACGCTGGAGGGGACGTCCTCCAGCGCCCCTACGTTAAGGTTAGTGTAGGTGGGAGGGGGGAGGTAGTTAAATGAGGGTAGGAGGGCGGGCTAAGCGGCCATACGCTCCTGTGCCATACGCCTGCACAGGGGGAGTGTCAGGGTAAGTAAACACCGATACGCTGTGCTTTAGTAAGCACAGCACATCGGCGTAGGTCTGGATCAGGCCCATAGATACTGACCAGTTTTACTATCACACTGTTATTTAGATTTGGGATAGGAAACATCTCCTCTCAACTCTAATACTGTTTGTAACAGATGAAATAGACTCCGCCTGCAATCAACATGGTTTAGCCCAGGAGTAACTAATTTCAAGCACTTACTTAAGTCTGGATCCAGCCTATAGCTCCTAAATGCTTAAAAAAAAATGAAGATCAGAGCTGTACAAAGGGGATGCAGTTGCTGGCCCTATTTCAAAAATGATACAGCTGCTCTAAACAATAGAAAATTTCTAAAGGGAACAGGACCTCTTTCCTTGTTCCTAATTGCTACAGGTTGCGGTGAGTATAAGGTTAGGGTTAAGGCTTAAGGAGAAGGTAAGGGTTAGGCAATAAAGACTATTGTACCAGCAAACCACATCCACACAAAATAGGTTCTTCTGCTGTGATATATTTTGTGGTGCTTTGCTGAAAATGGTTTGACTGCTGAACTTATGATGATTTGTTTATAGACTGTCCACATATGTCTCATGTCCCTTTTAAAACAAAATATAGAGTAATCATTTGTTATTAATTACAACAACGCTTATTTAAAGCAAGTCTTCTGACTGGAATTATTCATTTGTATGGATCTCTTTTCAGATACTTAGAATTCTTAGCAATTGTTTACTCTGTTCATGTAGTTAATTATCACTTGTAAACTATGATGAAGAATGACTTTGTTTATACAAGCAAGCCTTTTTTAACTGCTAATCCAGCCTAAACATAAATTACTCCTGTCAGATAGCAGAAGGAAATGTTCAGTGATTTTGTATGTTGAATTTAGTTTGGTGAGGAGAAAAAATAGAAGTCTTAAAACTAAAAGCAGCTATTTAAAATGAAAATGTTTCTGTTTACACCTGACCAATGCCATGATACCAATACAATTTGCTTAGATGAATGTAAAAAAGCACTGTTGGTAAATGACTTGTTAATAAGAACGACAATAAAAACGATTTGAAATAATGATTCTCAATAGCGACATACAGTTGTATAATTTTTGCTTTGCAAGGACAATGATGACTTAATAGAGGGACTCCAAATGGTGTATTTTATTGTTACTCTAAATTCACCCTATAATGTTCAGAAGTAGAAATGGATAGACAAAATAGCCATATATTAACTAAAAAGTGTTTTTACTGACAATAAATAAAAGGAAAATATGTAACAATATAAGATGATATTTTCCTTAACTGGACTGGTATTCACTAGGATAAATACAAGTCTTAGTCATGAGTAGCTATTTTAGTGGAAATGTTCCTGTGGTACTTCCTCATCTTTGTGGCCCCCTGCTGGAGGCCGCTGCTGGTTACATTACTTAAGTATTTTCACTGACTAGTGAAGATACGTCATGTGGTAAACCCCAAAAGCAGAGAATGGAAACTTCTTCCTCTGCATTACTAGCACAATAGGTCACATCGTGCTCAACAGAGAAGATAGCAGGCGCCACACAGCGTTTCATAAAGGCTTGTAAATAACTTCAAGTTATTATACAGCCGTTGTTGTTGGGTCACCATCCGTCCCTCATACTACCCAGCCAAACCGAGATCAGGTGTAACCACTGACACATGCACAGGAGCCTCTGCAGCAGCTGTTACCTTGCAGCGGTGCCTGGCCCCGTCAAACCATGCACCAGAGCAGTGACCACTCTCCTCCCGATCCGCCGTCCCCACGAAACCCTTCCCGCTCGATTTTAGCACAAAAGGCGCTAAATGGAGAAACAGAAGGCGGAGGGGACAGCCATCTGAGCGCCAAAAGCAGGTGTTTAAACAAGCCAGTGATGACAGCAGACTGATGAGGAGGGTTCATGTGTCACCTCAGACTCTGGAGAGCCTTGATATGGCTTCTTCCAAAACGCCGTACAAAGCACTAGCCGCAGACATATCAACGCGCCAAAAAACAGGGAGAGAAATGGTGGAACCACAAGTACAACCACAACCTGTCAGCTATAGAAAAACTGTCTCAGTTTAATCGTAACCTGGGGGATACATCACTAGTCAGTGAAAATACATAAGTAGCGTAACCTGCGGCGGCCTCCAGCAGGGGGCCGCAAAGATGAGGAAGTACCGTTTCTGTTTACACCTGACCAATTCAATGCTTAATTTTGGTTGATACAAGTTCATTTTAGCTTTTTGCTTGCAGAAGTGAACCATCTTTACATGTTTATTGTTATTTAGACTAGCTTAGGAAACATCACCTCTCCACTGTAAGATATTTTGCAACATATACCATTTGCCTCACCTGAAATTGGTTTTGCCCAGTTGTATGTTTTTATCTGATGAACTACACTCCCATTCTACGTGCAACCTGGTATTGTTCATTCAATAGTCAGCCCCAATTATGTTTTACATAAGACGCCCCTTTCCCCTGCTTATCCTCCTTAGCCAAAAAGTGTATCAGTTGAATTTTTGTTTTCCTGGGGCAATGTGTTGTGTAAGCTCTCTGTAGACTTTTATACCTTCACTGGCAAGCAATTTATTTCCACAGCTGTCTCATATTTTATTCACAGTTCTATAGTATCGACGGCTATTAGGCTGTGATACTACTGTTGGTTGTGTGACAGCACCACATTTACACTTATTCATTATATATGATCTAGAAAGACTATTAATAATTTTATCATGCTCATTATATATAAGTAATGGGTAAATTTTTGTGTACATATTTTCTGATGGAACAAGAGTTTGTCTCCCACCTCTCCCCTTTTAATAATTGCTTCTAATTTTCTTTATAGGTGAAAGATAACTTACTAGAGAGAATTGCTGCCAGGTGCTGGAAGATTTCAGAACTGAACATTTCAGATTGCCTAAATGTGACAGATGCTGGGATCTGCATGTTCGCCATCAAGTGTTCAGGTCTGCTGAAATACACAGCCTATCGGTGTAAACAGCTGTCTGACTTGTCCCTCATCTCCCTTGCCACACATTGTCCCTCTCTGCAAAAGGTTCATGTTGGCAATCAGGACCGACTCACAGATGAGGCACTGAAACAGGTGATCACTTTAAATTCAGATATATTTTTTGTTTAATGAATTCTGTGTACTACTATTTCTATCTCATAGCTATGTATGTGCATGTGTATGATTGCATGTTTCACATATGTGTCCAATGCTGGCTGTAACTTGAGCAGACGTAAATTGAAATATTCTTAATATACTGGCAGCAGTAACTGATGCCTTCAAGGAGGTTGTTCACTTGCAGACATGATCCCATTATGTTATGTACGTCTTATTGCAGTTGAGAACGTCTGTGAGTTGGTTGGTTATTGAGAAATACTTTGCAGTTATCTTTTACACAATTGCCTTTTTATGGTGGACTAACATTTACGTTTATTGGTAAACTCAATACAGCAAGTGTTGGTGTGAGTTTTGTAGTACATTAAAATTCTTTTGTGAAAAAAAATAAAAATAAATATATGTATATCAACGGTCTGTTTTTGTATATGTACATACACTATTATTTAGGCCACATTAGCAGCCACAGACCCAAGTAGAGTACATACATTAAAGGTTTGTCCATCAAACTTAGCGGTTAAGGAAAGTTTAGGTATGTTTTATAACTGTCTCAAATTGAAATGAAAAACATGAAATTCTGTGAACTAAAAGAGCAATTTGTTAGGACCGGTATATAACTTGACTCCTGGTCAGATAATGGCATAGACTGGAAATGGCGAATTTCCTTGTATTACAGGAGCCAGGGGTGATGGATCTCTAAAGAAAACCATAGTAGAAGACGCCATAATATAGATATTTTGATGCTGGTCCAGATACTATGTGGCTTAAAAAACTATCATTTCTTTGATAATTTACAGAAAGGTTCTGCATCTCTATTCTGCTTTTACTAATAACACTGGCCAACAAAATCTTTTCACAAGAGTGAATATAAGTGCAATTAATACTGTTTTCTGTGCTGTATTCAAACATAGTTTTAGAATCATGTAAGGATTTTGAGTGAGACCCAATTCAAGTTTTCTAACATTAGTGATTTGCCTGAGGAGCATCCTGTTTAATTGTGCAGCGGTAGTCTTACTTGGACTTCATTTGCCTGGACTCCTGATACTGCTTTTAAATGACAGAGATATCCTAGTCAGGCGAGCGGAACATTTCTCCACATATGGTGGGACTGTACTCTGATTAAGCCCTTTTGGAAACTTGTTATAGACACAGCCAGACATTTGGTAGGGGACGAGACCTCTGGAGAGCTGGAATTTTGGCTCCTAGCACTGGATGCTTCTCCTATTTCTTCCTACAAAAATTCTCTTATACGCCACCTTAGCAACGCTGCAATCGCAGTGATTCCGGTCCACTGGAAATCTTCCTCTCCCCCCTCCATAAAGGAGTGGATAGATAGGGTAGATTTATACTATAACCATATACTATACCATAACATGGATAATATCGCCCTGGCAGCCGCCGACAAGTTTGAACAATTTTTTGTTATCTGGTTTACCTGGACAGAATTTAAACTGTCCTCTGAATTCAATACCCTGCTGAGCTTCCCTTAGCTCCTCTTTTTAACTATGGTGGTTGTTCCCTATTTGTCCAGACAGGTTATGTTAGACTGTAGTATCCATGGATACCTGGGCGACTGTGATAATATGTTAAGGATGTTATAGTGACTAGTACATTTGTTCTAATGTTGTACCTGATGTGTGCTACACCTAAAAAAAAAAGTGATTATAATCATACCTGGCTCCCCCCCTCTCAGTTTCACTGTTTGCTAGTTGTTCTTAATCTGGAAGGTCTGACATCACATGCCATGTTTTTGATTTATGTTTGGGTGTACTGCAACTTATAGATGTGAGCTGTCATGACGTTGGACCGTATTCTGGTTTAAGACCGATAGATCACTTACGCACGCAAGGTGCGTAAGTGACCTGATTTCACTGCGCCCTCCAGATGTTACGCTAGGGTTACTATAGTAACCCTAGTGTAGAAAAAGTTGGACGGAACTCTCAAGACAGAAGGGAGTGACAGGGGGCGTGCACTCCTCTCTGTCTCACGTAATTACAGACCCCCTACACGCACGGAAAGTGTGCTTGAGTCTGAATCTGGTCCATTGTTTGTATGTTAATTGCCTTCTTGAAAATAAAAAGAATTTACAAAAAAAAAATATATCCTAGTGGAATCATTTAGCATATTAATTGCTGACTTCCCCAAGATTGACTGGGAAGGTATGAGTCCAAAAAGTGGACCTTCAAAGATTTGTCACATCCCATTGTTTCCCAATTTTCTTTATAGAAGTTCCAGCAAATGCTTTTGAGAGACTCACATGTAACTTTTCCAGCCTGATTAAGCAGACTATCAAAGCTCCCTTTTAGCATCAGTTCCTAATTTAAAGTTCTTCTTGATTTTTGCATCATTGGGAATTTCTTTCTCAGTGGTGCAAATGCAAGACTTTGTATTAATACAGTACTTTGCAAGACTGAACTTTATATGGAGCGGAGGTAGATATACTTTTTTAGGATCAACAAATGGTGCACTGACAATATAATTTTTTCCTGGGGTTAGTGATGTTTGCATTGGCCACTAATTTCTGTTGTTAAGTAGCACAGCTTTTAGTCTAACGTTAGAGGAATCGATAGACAAAAATTTAATGTTACCCCACTACCAGGTAGTAAAAGAGTCTGTGCAGGTAACACAATATCTAAGCATTGGGCCACTTGGCAGAGAAACACATTGTAGCATTCACGGTTCCCTC
The DNA here is from genome assembly GCA_011038615.1 of Limnodynastes dumerilii. Lineage (NCBI taxonomy): Eukaryota > Metazoa > Chordata > Amphibia > Anura > Limnodynastidae > Limnodynastes > Limnodynastes dumerilii. The sequence continues at coordinate 41,299 of WWET01000322.1, forward strand.
TGAAGACAAATGTATGGTCTGTACAGCAGCTTGGCACCAAAACATGTGACCCAACCCTTGCACAGTGTGCCAAAAACTTGTGGACTAACCCTTGCGCAGTCAAACTTATGACACAGCTTCATGGAGTTACCAATAAAAGCCTCCCTAAATGATCTATAAATGGGTCATATATCAATATATTGGCTCTTAAAGGGGGCATGATTTCAAAACTGTGGGTGATAGAAACAGAATCTATGATAATTTTTGGAATCAGCATAGAAAATACATATATAATAACACGAGATCATCTGTGACAAATTCTTTGTCTGCCAGTGTAATTGGTAAATTGTACCATTTACATATCCTATAGTGTTAGTGTTGTTGTGTGCCACAGAACACAAGATATATGTTGCCAACTTTATGAAATGTATTTTCTAAAGCAGTAATAGCACATAGCCAATTTATTTATTTTAGTACTCTGTCATTATCAATTCTGTATCCGGTCCAATGTGTATTTTTTTCATTATTTTACTTTTATTTAAAATATTTAGCAAAAAAGGGGTGCAGAGAAGAAGTTAGAAGAGTATATTCTTATTTTGAGGAACAAATACAGTATAATTTGCATTGACAGTTATGGATACTTATATGCTAGACTACAGTAGGAGTAAAAGTCTACAGTAGGCAGAACCCTGTGTGTGTAATGAGCTTAGAAATGTGTTTCTGGATTCTAATAACCTTTGTCTACAGTTGGGCTCCAGGTGCAGAGACTTGAGAGATATCCATTTTGGACAGTGCTACAAGATCACAGATGATGGTATGATCATTATAGCCAAAGGATGTCCAAAGCTGCAGAAAATTTACATGCAAGAAAACAAATTGGTAAGTACTTTTAGAATGTGCCAGTTGCTTGCTTTCTTGTTGTGCAACATATTTTTAAAATGAAGGCTGTTTGAGATTAGCCTGTCGTAAACATTTTACACCTGTATATTTGTATATTTATATTGAAGTTTACAGCGGTTGTCATCCTCTTGTTGCAACGAACATATTCGATGATGCTAATGAAGTTTTTACACTGGCTGAGTTAGAAACCCGTGGAGCGTAATTTACATGTGCTAATTTTACTTTTACATTGCTAGATTTTTATTGCTGTTATAGAACATACTTATAATGGAAAATAAATATTTGTTCTGCTGTGTGAGACCATGAATGTCTGTGGACAAAAGTAGTTTAAGTGAGCAGAATTGTGGTTCTGTCCTCTTAATGTGATCTGTGATTATAGCATGGGGAGGAAAATGTACTCTATGGCTAGATAATGGTCTTGAAACAGATAGTGGTGTAATGACCTTTTTGTGGAAGATAACACAGATGACAGTCTGGCTTCATTATCGCTTTCCATCATTGCAGCAAAACTATAGCAACTTTTCCGATGATTAACCCTGTCCACTTTACTACTCTACCTGTTATTTTTTACCTGCACTTCTTGTGTAATGATACAAATTGTCTTTTACGGTTCATATTGGGTGTAAATGTGTTCTGTAATACCGCTTTCACATAACCAATTCTGAAAAACCCGGGTATTTGGTGGTGATGTGAAAGAGGTATTAGTAACTTTCATTAATTGGCATTCTAATTTTCTTTTACATATATGCGGTCTGCTTTTAGCTACAACCTCTATTTTTTTTTTCCATCAATAATTTTTATTGACATTTTTTGCATTTTTCAAGGGGAGGGGGATATAGAAAACAAGAAGGGAGGGGGGGCAGGAGGGAAGGGTACAGCAAAAAGATAACAATGCAATAAAGGAACAAATTCTAGGTACATGGGAGACACTTGACATTTAGAGGACACTCTGACACACTGGTACTCTGAGAAAAAACACAAGAGAACAAATCTTACCAGGCCTCACACAAACTGGTTATTCATTGAAAGTAAACGGCATGGGATCTGTGCCACATTGGGGTGAAGAAAAGGAGGTTCCCTCATCCGATGCTTCATATTCTCGCCAATCAAACCACTTAATGGTGGGGGAGGTGGTAGATATGGAATATATTATACCTTCTGTTTTCATCAGAAAACTATAATGAACTTTGGAGATAACCTTCACAAGAGAAGGGGGGTCATGAGATTTCCAGTCCAAAAAATATGGAAGATGTCTCCTAAGCAATCACATCCTCTCCAACAAAATTTAGATCGAGGGGGCCAGATCCGATGCAGCTTATCCGCAGTGAGGTACATCCTATTCAACAGTTTAATATGCATTTCGACATGGTTAATACACTTTTAATACACATTTTATGTGGTGCTAAAAATTTTCCTCCAGTTATCAACTGAAAGAGCAGTGCAAAGATCCAATTCCCATGCTAACTGTGTCTTGGATTTAACCTGCTCACTCAGAAGAATCAGTTGCTGATACAAGAAGGATACCACTTTTTTACCTCCCACTGGCTTAAGTCTAGTAGAAAACAGTCCTGGTGACTGGTGAAGGGTCCCCAACCTTTTAGAGCAAGCTCTAATCCAATGACTCAACTGCATATGTTAATAAAAGGACGAGGAGGGGATATCATATCATATTTTCCCTGGATAATAGAGTAAGCAAGTAAAGAGTTCCCCAACATAATGTGCTACTATGCCCCTTTCCCTCCAGAGTGTCACAGACCAACCTGGAATCATCTTAGATATAGCTGTGATGGAAATACTGTTAGTAGGGAGGATTAAAACTTCATTCAAAACCTGGGAAACGTCACGATCCCAGAGAATTAAAGAATCGCGTGTAGTAGATAGCACAACCTCTCTCTTTTTTTTTTTTTTTTATTCAGTAGTCTTTTTATTGATTTTATAAGACATACAATACACATAAAAACAAAACAATACAATCCCCACCCCCACCCAAGGCACTGCTGTGGGAGCATCCGTTCATGCTCACCGTTTTTCCAGCTTTTGACTGTCTGAATACAAAAACAGAATGTTGAAACATTGCACACAGTATTAAACATTACATATGTTGGACGTTCCGCTCATCTCTGCATCCAGGACAACGCCTGGTCCGCTTGACCTCTCAACACCCATCAAGAGTTGCCTGTGAACTAAAATAGCGGGAGAGGGGGAGGTAACACAGGGCCCCCCTAATTATGAGGAATTATCCCATATACTCAGTGCAGCCCAGGGTCTGACGCAGGAACTAGTACTGGTGAGCATATATAGGTTTCAGTTGAGTTCTGACACTAAACTGTGCGGGGATTCACACCACTGTGACCAGATCTTGTGGTATTTATGTAGGGCCTTCCGTTGCGTATATAAATGCCTTTCATGTCCCACGGTATCGTTTACTAAGGCCCTCCATGTATGGAAGTCTGGGGGGTCAGGAGCTAACCAGGATTTAGCTATAACAACCTTGGCAAGCGTGGAGAGGTTAAGCACATATCTATATAGGATCACATTGCATAACTCTTCAGCATTAACACCAAACAGTACAAAGAGAGGGTCCATAGGAGGGAGATCTGGGGCAGTATCTCTAGCACATGACCACACTCTTACCCAAAAACATTGTACAAGCGGGCACGCCCACAACATGTGACAAAAATCTGCCCCCGAGGCACCTCTATTTTAATATGGTTATTTTACCATCACAGTTGTACTTTAAGTCTTAGAAGATGCTTCTACAACCTGCAATGCGCCTGGGCTTAGAAAAGGCAAAATTAAAATCTCCATAGTTGCATTGTGGTTAAGTCCATGATTTCCTGCAGATATTTATCTGTGTACACAAAGGAATACAATCCGCTGAATACTTCTTCAGAACTGCTTCCATTAATAGCATGATATTAGCGCATCCAGACTTCTACCAGTGTGACGCTCAGAGCACCAAGCACAGCACTAGCAGGGATTCCATAGCGCTCTATTAAGGGGAAATCCAATCTATATGATGGTGTGTGATGAGAAGCAGTTCTAATTGTAGTAAATACATAGCTCTCTATGCTTCTGTAAGTATTTTCATGCTCTTTGACAGTCATTAATGCAAATTATGTGTACATTTGGTTTGCACTTTGACAATGACTTTCAGTGAGCGTTTTCAGACCAGATACAGAGATTAAAGATAAGAGAGGGAAGTTACTCCTGGGCAAAACCAAGTTGCTTTCAAGGAGTCATATTTAATCTGTCGCAAACAGTATTAGGGCCCGATTCAATTGTCAAAAAACCCTTCGCCGGCGTATTTTTAACGCTTTTTTTCTTAAATTTACCGGCGTTATTTTTTTTTCTACTTCAATTCTTTTCTAGCGTTAAAAATACGCCGGTTTTTGACCGATAAAAATCCGCACCTATGAGAGGTGCGGGTTTTTAACGCTGCCCTATGTTGTGCCCCAACAGGGCATGCTGATGCTTGTAGAACAACAAGCATAACCATGCCCATGGATGGCAGGGCATTAGGCACCATGCCCTGCCATCCAGGGACCGCTGAGCAGCTGCTAGAGCAAAAAAAAAAAACTCTCTCTTAGCGCTGCAAAACACTTCCTGCTAGCAGGGCGCTACTGAGGCTATTACCCAGTGCCTGAAGTCTCGTGAGAACGTGATTTCAGGCACTGGGTAATAGTCTGTCAGTAGCGCCGGTCACCTCCTGCTAGCAGGAGGTGATTTGCGGCGTTAACTGAGAGATTTTTTTTTTTCCTATGGTTATTTTTTTACCGCTGCCTGCTGTTTTAGCGCAGCGGTAAAAAAATAATTGAATGGGCGAATTTTTAGCGCTCAATTGCCGGCGAAGGCGTCGTATTTTTACCGACGAAAAGTTTTTGAAAACTTCGCCGGCAATTGAATCGGGCCCTTAGAGTTGAGAGGCGATGTTTCCTATCCCAAGTCTAAATAACAGTGTGATAGTAAAGCTGGTCAGTATCTGTGTGCAGCAAGCAATTCAAAGATATATCCCTGCATGCAAAGAATACAATTACCTTGACTTTCCTCTCTTATTTTTAATCTCTGAATCTGGCTTCATTCTTATAGTGTCTTATAGTGACCCATTTACTATGTCACAGACAGTAGCATGATGACCGTTAGTCATTTTATGATGAGCACTTTTGTCATTCTTATCAGCCTAAAATGTAAGAACAGGAGAGCACTAGTGAGGCGCAATAGCTTCTTTCTGCATCTGACATTTCAGGGTATTATATGCAAGCCAGGTGTTTATTAAGCTTGTGTCTGTGAAGGAGTTAACAGTAGTACCTATTTTTTATTTTTTTATAAAATAGATCCTTGGTAAAGCCATTAATTCTAGCACTTAATTGAAACTAAGAATTCTCTTTCTCACGATTGATTGCATTTCAAAATTTTGCACGCAGTCAGAATTAATCCTGAAACTGTGGATCAAAGTAACAATCATTGGAGGGTTTCAGTGCAACGCGTTCTGCTTTATAAACGGCTGTCACTCGTCACTGCTCAAATGATTTCTTCCTGTCTGCTGCATTACTTTTCCAAACTTTCTTTCCTTCCTTGTTTGTTTTTGTACCTTTTTTATTTGTCATGGCTGGTTTCTGAAAGATGAGGAAATCTCTAGGAATGGAAAATGGCAGCATATTGTGAATGCACAATAAGCTGCTCTCCCAGTATGGATCTTCATCCAGATTTTCATACTGGAAGCGTTTCTGAGGGCAGTCAGGGTGCAGAGAACATGTCCGCTAAGTGAGAGGGTGGTGAAGTATGTAGATGATAGATTAAGGGTGTGCTAAGTGGCCTCTGCTGTATGCAGACTTCTGAGCTGTCCATATTTTAAATAAGGACAGCTCATTAATCTTAAGGACTGTAAATCCAGGTGTGTGACAGGAGTGTACTTCCTTCGCCCGCATGGAAAGCTGGACACAGCAGGGCCCTGGCATTGGATCCCTGATACAACTGCCCTAGACGTCTGAACGCAGTGGGATAGTAACTGTGGATCGTAGTTGTTTACTTTCTGTATTTGTTGTTTGAGTGAATGGAAGCAGTCTAATTGGCGGGTTCCTGTTGGTTTGTCTACTTTGTTTGTTACATTTGCATTTTGTATCCTTATTTTTCCCCTTGCTGTTGCTGTTATCTTAGAGAAGCTAATCGTGGGTTGTGCTTAAACGCGTGGCATTGGAATACAATATGTTTTTCTTAAATAAATGAAGCTAATATATATCACCCGTCAACATTTTTATGGGCCTGATCCCGACCTCTGTGTCTTTTCCTTGTGCATGGAGGTCTGAAAGTCCACATGTGAGAGAGGAGTGAACACCCCTGTCACTCCCTTTCTTTCACGTGTCCAGAACCCTACCTTAGTAATTTAGGATCAGGCGCAATATTTCTTACTGAGTGGTTGATGGAGTTAGTTATCAAAAAAAATGTGTGAATATCGCAGCCCTTTAATTACGGATTCTTAATGCTTAACATGTCACTGTACACTGTTATCTACTAAGGACATACAGTGTCTACTACATTGCAATTCAGCAAAGGTGAATCAGCTGTGGAATATCCTTGTCTCACCAGTGCTGGTGTTCCTGTAATTCAACTCTCACTAATCTCTATGGACCTGATCCAGACCCCCGTATGCTTTCTGTACGTGCAGGGCTCTGTCAGTCCACACGAAAGAGGGGAGAGTGAATTCACTCTGTCACTTCCCTCTCTCGTGCTGAAATTGCGTGACTTGCGTTGCCATAGGGCAGCCTTAAGTCACATGAGCGAATCAGCGGTCTGTCTGATCGCTTATCTACTCATAAATACTTAATCCCTCCCCAACTGTAGAATGTAAATGCTTGCCGCCGCCCACCTTTGCAGGCAGAGGGGAAGCACGGTCCCTTTCCACATTATTCCTATTGTACGGAAGGAACTAACTTCTGTACTATCGGTGTAACGTGTAAAATGCATGTAACATCTGGAGGGCACAATTGCACTCCCCTCAAAACACCCCACTTACACACTTTGCGTATGTAAGTGGGGTAACGTTGGATAGTCTGGATCCGATCCTAAGTCTCCATTTTTTTGTACTTTTGATTTCATCTTCAGCTGTAAAACATTTTGTGTTGATTGAAGTTTTTTCTGTTTCCTCTAGGTGGCAGTATAGTACCAAGTTACTTGTCATTCGGGCTTTTTTAAATAACATTACTTGAAAGCGTTCACTAAGTGAAGATTTTTTGCATTTCTATTTGTTTTGCAATTTTCTTTTTAAAGGAAACTTGTCTAACCCTTGTTTTCTAACAAGATAATTTGTCTACGGATAATCTTATAGAGGATATTTATGAAGCAATCTATTGATAGTAATCTAGCAAGAAGGTCCCTGTAACCTCTCAGTGTGTCTGCTATCACCCAGTTTTGGAAGATTTATAGGTTCAGACTCCTGTTGCGGTCTTTTGTACCTGTATGGTCACAGAGATTACTAAATACATTTTAATTATATCATTGGTCAGATAAGCAATGTCTTTATTAGTATTTATTAGTCTTTTTTAAAAGCATTGAAGAGGTAATTTTTCCATGTCACCATAACATAAGCCTCTTAATGAAGGTAGTGATGTCGTGAGTTATGTGAGTAGTGTTGTTCCCTCCTCCACCACTCCCCCATCACTTCGTATCCTCGGGGCAGATCCAGACCTAGGCCCAATTGTAGTTATTGCGTATACGCGCGACAGATGTTATGCAAGAAAACGCTGAGCGTATAGGCCTTGAGCGTAATTACGCATGCAAGCTACAGAGGTCCGCGATTATGCTTAGAAAAGTTAGGGTAGGGTTTGGTCGGCGTAAGATGGCATAAATACGGACTACCGAGGGAAGTTCCTAAGGGAGTGCTTCGTATTTACGCTGGCGTAAATACACTACGAACAAGGGCGTATCATTTGCGTAGGTCTGGATCAGGCCCCTCTTGTCCCCCTCTGCTACCCTTTTACCGTGTCCCCACCTGGTGACTTCCTCTCATCCTCTCACTGCGCTCTATCCACTCCTCCACTGCAAAGCTTGATACCTCGCATTGTTCCTTGCTGTCTGTGCTTGATTCACTTTATTGTATTTTTGTGATATTTTTATATTTATATTGTGTTTTATTGTGTACTATGCTGTCTATCCCTGCCCTGTATGTCTGTTCTGTATTTTGTACAGCGCTTTGGGCACCTTGTGGAAATGTCAACAGATCAGAATGCACACAAGTCAAAATGTCAACATTTCAATATTATGGTAGTATTTGTTTGTTATATCTGTAAGCATAATGCAATAGGATGGATTGAAAAAAAAAAACTTTGTTAGAGTAAATATATATATATATATGGTAGCAAGGAAGGATGTGCTCAATTATCACCAGCTGATGGGTTGTTTAAAATGTCTATAGTCTTAAGTCTCTTTCTGCAACCAGATCCAAGCAATAATTAGACTGCAGCTCTCCTTTTGTTCAGATCGTTCCTGTGTCCGATCCGTAATGGTAACTATGAAATAAGAAATAGAGGAAAGCGCTCCATGGTGCAGTACAGTTTATTAAAAGGATAAAAGGTACATCGTGTAAAGTAAACAATGGCAAGTAGCCGAGCAGCGTACCGGATATAGCGAACCATACAAGAGGTTCTAAGTCAAGCAAGGTAAGTATGTTACCGCTCCTGCGGGGGTTACGGCATGCAGCTTCCCAGCATCCCGGAGAGAGAGCCAGTAACGGCGCCTGGAGGGGTAAATGATACAGCAACACGGCAGTAGGTAGGAGGATTGGAGGTACGGTGACCCTACGTGTTTCGTCTATGCGACTTCGTCAGGGGTAGTCATATATATATAATACTAATATAATACTCAACTGTTGACATTTTGAATATCGACATAACAACCGGCAAGAGTGCAACTAACCTCCTTTTGTTGCAGGTTAGGGAGGTACAAAGCACATTTGACTAGAGAAAATTGATTTTTTTTCTGCCTTGCACCATGGTAAATATGAACAGGTTAATCTAAAAAAATTTACACAATTTTTACATTAATAATATTATATTTAGTGGTTATTAAAATAGTATTTGCTAGTGTAATGACGATCCAAAGGAGTGGGAGGGGAGATATTATATCTAGTAAGAACCTGTTATGTTCCTGCATATGCAGTATAATAGTTTATTTATGTGTCTATATTTATTTATCTCTCATAAACCTTGCCATTTTCTCTTATGTTTCACAGTATAATGGTTTGTGTATACTCAGGGCTGTTTAATTAGTAGACAGTGGAAATGGAATGTTACACAGCTATTTTAAACGGGGATTGGATTTAGTGTCCAGGTAATTGCTTTTATGAACTGTGTGGATGTCATAAGATTCTTTGTTTCCAAAAGTTATGCAACATTAATTGATAGGAATGCAAATGTTGCATAAGAATGGAAGTGGAGGGCACTGATAGTGCCCAGGCCTTGCTGGTAAGGCCCAGACTGAGAATGCTTTATTCTCTGGAGTAGTAATATACGGCCAGATTCTGAATTTTTCCAAACGTATGTGAGTTTGTATCAGATTACAGATGGATTTTCTACTAAAATGTGCATCCATTCTAGCTGGTCACAATGCATTCTGACCCATCCTAAAAGGAATCATATTTCTGAAAGATGGACCTGGTTGGGCTGTTAAGTCCCTGTCTGTGAGTTTACCGTATAGCATAGCTCCCAACATTTGAATCCCAAAATGAAGACAAATTAAACCCCTCCCTGGTCTGCCCCAGTTTCCATCCAGTTTTGCACACAAACGGCCAAATTAGGTAATAGCTTCACACATTTTCCAAATAATTCTTCCATTTTTGTGGCCCACAAATTGACACCGTTTTGCAAAAAGAAGGACAATTTGGAAGTATGGTATACGTTCTCTCGGCATTGTCTGCATGCTTCAATATTGCAGTCTTGCTAGATCTATTTCTTGTATGGTTGTTGCTTGGTACATCTCAGACTTAAGTGTTAGACATTTTTGTAAAGTCAGGTAAGTTTGTGCATAAAGCAGACGTTTGTATTATGATTTAGGAAATACAAGGTAAAAGGTTTCAGAGTCTAACTTGTTATATGCATCTGTATCTGGAAGAAACCGCAGAATTTTTTTTGAAAGAAGTGAATATCATTTCAGGCAGACTCTAAGCTCATTAAAGTGCTGCTTCCACTGGGGACAATACTGGTTCATTAGCCAGGAATGAGCTCTGTTGTAAGGAATAAATAAGGATGACTGGTGGCATTTTGCAGGGAAGACTGTTGGGTTATGCTTCTGCTCTCATGTATTTTTCAGAGGATAGTAGGGTGTAGAATGGCCAAATATGTGTCTAACACTAGAGTATATTGTGGGCTTTTATTATAACATGAAAGATGAATCTCCTACATCTTTAGTTTATATTTGCTTCAAGGCAGCAGCATCTTAGTCCATCTTGGTATTGCTGATGTTCCTTCATGGAATCAATCTCGTGGGGAACACAAACCGGTGTGTAAGATGCACTTAATCATCTACTGCATGTAATATTCATGTTTAAAACATGGGATTCATACCCACACATAGACACATTGATGTTTATAGACTGCCAGGCATTACTTACTGTGTGTGTCTTGAGATTTTATGGGACTCTCAATACCATGCTGCTGTGGACTCTTTGTGTCGCCTTATAAATAAAAGATGATAATAATTAGTCTCTATTGCTTGGAGTGTAACAGAGGTAGTACTGTAAAATATACATGCACACAAACACAAAGTTTAACACTTTCAGTGCCTTCTGATCTGAGTGTAAGATTGTCCACACAGTAAAATTAAAATGCTTCCCCCGCCCACCTTAGTGAGTGGAGTGGAAGATCAGCCCCTTTATACAGAAATAAGTTCTGTACGATAGGTGTTGCATGCTTAAGATATGCGTAACATCTGGGGTGCGCATGTGCCTTCCCCTCGAGACACCCCACTTACACACTTAGGGCTGGATTCAGACTTAAGAATGCTTGAAATGAGTTACTCCTGGGCTAAACCATTTTGATTGCATGGGAGTCATATTTCATCTGTTGCAAACAGTATTAGAGCTGAGAGGGGATGTTTCCTATCCCAAGTCTAAATAACAGTGTGATAGTGAAGCTGGTCAGTATATGTGTGCAGGAAGCAATTCAAAGATATATCTCAGCATGCAAAGAATACAATTAACTTGACTCCCCCTGAAATCAACATGGTTTAGCCCAGGAGTAACTAATTACAAGCACTTACTTAAGTCTGGGTCCAGCATAGAGTAAGTGGTGTAGCGTTACCAACTGTGGATCTGGTCCTTCATGATGTGGCAGATTTCTATTCTTGAGACGATTCGTCTCATTTTTTACGTCTTATCAACATTTTTTCCTCCTCTTTGAAGGAGAATTAAGCTGCCAGCCTCTGGAGGAACTTGGTGACTCAAGTACGTTATCGAGCCCCATTCTTGTAAGCCAAGGGGTGGGCCATGATGATGTGTTTTGCAAAAAATTGTGGCATCAAACAACGCTGCCCTGCCACACAATAATGTTTATCACATTCTTTAGCAGAACGTGATGGGCTTGACGACACAATTTTGGTCATAATTTCTGGATATTCATATGAATATCTTTTTCCTCTTCCATACTTCCAGCAGCCAATCGCAGATCAGAAATCGTGCTCGGCCGCCGTACTCGCTAAGACTGAGCAGTGCTAATAGTTCAGCCTTATTGGTGTGAATATTGATATTCTCAATCACTTGGATAATTAGACTTTTGCTATCTTGATCAAATAGTTCTTTTTATCATTTGATCTTTTATGGCAATAGTTTGTGGTCCTATCCCCATTCCTAATATAAACCATTATAGTTATTCCCTGATTATCTGTATGATGTCACTACTTCTGGCTATTTTCTCTCTGCACCAGAGTTGTCAGAATTTGACATTTTACCATGTTTGTAATGATCCCCTGGCATTGCACATGGTTCTTGTTTGGTTTTATTTGTTTTAATTCCACATTTTTAGATGTCAAGGAAACATTGTCAAACATTGTGAAAGCGCATAGAGGATTGTAACATTTGCCTTATTTCTAAAACACTGTTTTTTGTATGTTTATCTGCTTAGCAGGCAAATGGTAAATGCTTGCCTCTGATTTCCCTAATGTCAGTGTTTTTATTATAAGCGATAAACAGAACTGTATATACAGGTTGTCTTATTGATGAAATAATGAAGTACCCAAATACCTAAAGTGTTCCTTATTCTTATTGGTTAATGTAAATAATTATTTTAAACAATAAACTGTCAGGAAAGGACCTGGTCTGAAAACTGTTATTCATACAAGTATGTTTTCTTCTCTGCAACGTTTCCTCTGGCAATTTGAGCCTCGCCTTCATATTTTAATGTAGAATGAAAGTTCAACGTAAAACTCCAAACTACCTCTTTAATACCACCACTCTCTTCCTTCTAAACATTTTAATATTTGTCTTAAAAATGTAACTAATTTAAGCTGTGCATTATAAATGAATCACAATGTGACTGTGTATTAGCTGTGCCACTTTGGTTTGCTTGAATATCCTTATGCTGTTACAGCTACTGGAAGGAACAATGAATGCTCAGTAGGAAATAACCCAAAGCCTCTTTACTGCTGCCATCAGTCAGTACAAACCCCGCTGGTGCAACCATCCTTATGCTCGAATTCAGGAAAACATGGTAAAACAAAATAAAGAACAATCTTAAATAATGCAGGTTTGCACTTTTTATGTGACTTAAGGTTATGTTTTTTATTATTATTATAACAGATCTGTGTTCTGCTTATAACGCTGACTAACAATCTACTCAATAATATTAGCTGGCATTAAGTAACAGACTTCCTCTGTGAATGGCTTTAGTGCCATGAAAAGGCTTCAATGAACGATTGGGTTTCTCCTGTAGAAGTAAATAAAAAAAAATCTTAAGAAATATAAGTTTTGGGTTGTGTTTCTGTCTTTTAGCCCTGTCATAAATAGATCATTAACTTGTTTTTCAAGTTGTGTAATCACATTGCAGCAAACATTGATTGTATTCAACGACACCACTTCCCAAAAATCACAAGATTGTTATTGCTCTCATCCTTTCTTAAACTGGCCATAAACTAGAGCGATTATTTGCCCGATAATCCAGTCAGGTGATCGGGAATATAATTGGTGTATTTAGTGGGCATGATTTATATTTTAAACACCTAATAAACGTAATAGAAAGTCTCTGGTATGATTATTTGGTCTTCTGGCTAGTGCCCTATATGTTAAGGGCGTCAATCAACTAACTGAAGACTCCCTTTTTTGTGAGTGCCTCCCTCTTTTGCTAGGGCTATCGGGGAGAAGAGGTGTATGGCACCGATAATGGGACCTTTCCCTGCCAGGAAATCATCCTGTTTAATGGGCCACCTCATTCTGTGATTGGTAATTGTCCCAGTATGTGGCCAGCTTTGCTGATTTTTCCCACTCTCAACATCCATTATCTAAAAATGTACTTCTCTTTTTGGTGGTATAGTATAGTTAGGATTATACATTGTTCCTATGCAGTACATAACACAAACATTTTTATGAAAGTTTTTTTCCCATGGTTTGTGTTATAGAAGGTGTTGAAATGATCTCCTAAACAAGGTTCACACAGTAGGCATTTCGAGAAGCAGGTCTGTCTGTCTGTCTGTCTATCTACACTAAATGCATCAGTGTCCTGTAAATAATGATCAGTAGCCATTACGAGAATAATTTTCCACATGCCAATGCCTTTAGAGATTTATATTACTCTAAAGATGTGACCTCTTCACAGCCAGGCCATGCATCGCAAATTGCCTGGTACCACCTACGGTAATTGCTGTACGTTTAGACTTTTATGAATCTGTTTGGGTCGGAAAAATGTTTTTCTTTGTAATCAGCTTATGGTAATTATTTTTTTTTCCAACAATTGTCTGCTTATAAAAGAAAATGTGAACAGTGGATGGATTTCACAGTGTAAATTCAAGGAAAGCTTTCTCCCAAGCTTAAAATGGCTAAGTTACCAGTAGGCAGATTGAATGTTTTAAGGAAAGCTTTGCTAAGCTTTTGTTGGGTATAAATTTAGTGCATTCTTTTCGGATTATCACGAGGTAGACTACAAAGAATAAGCATAAGGTGTCCTTTTCATCAGTGTTTTTTCCAGGACAAAAGAATAAAACATTTTAATATTATAATGTATGCTTCTTAGGTTTAAAGTTTTATCTTTGTTGTAATTTTACTTGCTAGTTTTCAGCAGCGGGTTATATCTTTTATTCCATCCCAAAGTTAAAGGTAGGTTTTATTCTTATCTCTTGTTTGACATTTAATTGAAGTTGGTAATTCCTATAAATCAATTGGTTAAGCAGAAAAACAGGTGCCTAGTTTATAATTACTACAATAACTGGAATATTAAAAGGCTTTAAAATGCTAATGAAATCACAGTGTAATTATTGAGATGAGCAGTAATTGACTGGAGACTATGATGGTCATCCTTTTCTCATAACATTTTAGAATTGGGTAATGAACTTAAAGACTTAAGAATAAAATTGTATATCTAAAGTTAGTACACCACAAGGACTGTGATTGCACTGATTTGCTGTATAGACCGGATCCTGACCTCCGTGTGTCAGGCTGTCCGTACAGAAGAGGGGGGGTTAACTCCCCGTCACTCTCCTCTCTCATGCAGACTTTGAACCGGATTCACATCTAAGAGGCTCCAGCTTCTTAGGTGTGTAATTTTAAGAATGTAACTACTGCGCATGTGCAGCAACTACTGTTCTCAACTGTGCTCATATATAGAGATATTATTGCTAGTGTGAGTCTGTTAGTTGTTGATAAAGTTATTCAGGGACTTCCTGTCTATCTTCTCCTAGTAGGCTTTGCAGTAGCTGTGTAAGCAGCAAGTTAAGATTGCAGCATGTTATCCACACTATGTTCAATAAAGGTTCTTCTAAGTGATATTGCAGCATCTGCTTGTCCTAAATGTGTTCCTGCTAACAGGTTATGGACCCAGGACTGCAGAAAGAAAAGTTACAAAGTCAGAAGCATATTGAAAGAAAGGCAAAACCCAGGAAAGAAATGGCTGCCATTAACAGTGCCTCAGCCAAATTCACAGTGATGAATCTGACTAACCAGAAATAGCAGACATGGAAATTAAAACATTTGAAGATGCTGCTTATACGTAAGGTACATGGAAATGAATAGAAGACCCTAAACCTGACCCAGTCACAGAGGAATGGACTGAGAAAGCCCAGAGTACAATCTCTCTCAGTATAGATGATGATCATTGCATGTATGTAACTGTGACACTGCAAAAGATATATGGGATGTGCCGCAGAAAGTGCATGAAAGAGCAAATTTAAGCAATAAGCTATATTTAATCAGAAAAATGTTACCCCAGAAAAGAAGAGATATTTTCTTACATTTATTGATGATTATTCCAAATTCACAATACTTTACCTACTGCAGAGTGAGGATGAAGTTGCAAAACAGAGTACTACTTTGGTTGCCATAGCTGCCTTAAGAAATAGGGAAGTAAGGTATTTTGACATCAAAACGGCTTTTCTTAATGGTGATATTGAAGAAGAATTGTACATGACACAGCCTGAAGGTTATGTTAAAAAGGGCAAAGAGCATCTTGTCTGCAAATTACAAAAATCTTTCTAAAGTCTTAAACAATTAGCTAGAGCATGGAATAGTAAAATAAATGAAGTTTTATTACACCAAAAATTCTAACAAAGTAAAGCGGATCCGTGGCTATACTTAAAGTTTCAAGATGGAAAGTGAATGTATCTATTTTTGTATGTGGTTGATTTGATTATTGCCCATGGAGAAAATGAAGAAATCAAAAAGCTAAGCGACATTCTGAATTTGCTGACGTAAAATTGCCTATTTGTATTTACTGCGCATGTGTGCGACCGATGTTACACCAGGTAAATCTGAACGTATGTACCATCAGCGTAACTACGGACGATCCATATGGTCATCCATAGTTACGGTTTTTAGGTAAAGGGAGGAATTAAAATCGTACAGCATGTGCCGGGTTAGGCCAAAGTACATACAAGTGAGGAGAATGCTTTGAAACTACGTTACGTAACAAGCACTTAGGTCTGGATCTGGCCCTTCGATACTAAGGACCTGGGAGAGGTGACATACTGCTTGGGAATCCAAATACAGCGAAAAGAAGATGGAAGTTTTCTGCTTAACCAGTCTGCTAAAATCACTGCAATGCTCAATCAGTTTGGAATGTCAGAAGCTAAAATTGTAACAAACCAATGGACACAATTGGAAGGAGGAGATGATCTCTTACCAAATAATGAACAATACAGACAAGCAGTGGGGGCACTTATATATGTAGAAACCACTACACAGCCAGATATTTCAGTTTCTATGTCTCATCTTTGTAGACTCGTGAATAAACCTTGTCAAAGATATTGAAGTGTAATTAAGAAAGTTGTGCAGTACCTTAAATTCACACAGGACTTGAACCTGATATTATCAGCAAATGGTAATCTTGATTTAGCAGGATATGTAGATTCAGATTGTTCAGGCGATTACAGAGATCGTAAGTCAACAAGTGGCTACTTGTTCAAATTTGAAAACAACTCAATTTCATGGTCCAGTAAAAAGCAAATCTCAGTTGCTTTATCATCAACAGAAGCTGAATACATTTCAGCAGCTTACGCCAGTCAAGAAGTCGTTTGGTTACGTCAGCTACCACAGGATTTTGGAGAGTCAGTAGCTGAACCAACAGTATTGTTTGAGGACAATCAAGGATGTATAAATCTCGCAAACAGTGAAAGAATAAATGCAAGAACCAAACATGTTGATGTAATGCATCATTATCACCGTGATCTAGTAGAGCAAAATGTGATTCTGCTTAAATACTGTAAGACTGACAAAATATTGGCCGATATGATAAAGCTGATCCCAAGGCCAAATTTTGAGGATATTGGGCCGGATCCTCAACACCATCCATCTTCCATATACGGCCGTAAATTGCGTAGTAACTAATTTACATGAGCTATGTATCATTTCATTGCGTAGATTGCATATATGCGGTCTTTAAGACGGACGTAGTTGAGGATCCGGCCCATCGGATCTAAAATGGGACTTATTTGAGAAACAGTAGTTGAGTGGAGGTGTTTATTAATGCAACTACTGTTCTCAACTGTGCTCATACATAGAGATATTGCTAGCGTGAGTCTGTTAGTTGTTGATAAAGTTGTTCAGGAACTTCCTGTCTATCTTCTCCTAGTAAGCAGTACAGTAGCTGTGTAAGCAGAAAGTTAAAATTGCAGCATGTTATCTGCACTATATGTTCAATAAAGGTTCTTCTAAATGATATTGCAGCCTGCTTGTCCTAAATGCGTTCCAGCTAAAAAGTACATTTACGCAATTTACGTACCATGTAGGTACGTAGATTGCCTTTGTGTGGTCTAGAGTGGTAGTTAAGAAAGAAAGAGGTTTGCCTTGGAGTATGTTAAGTTAGAAATGGGGGGAATGATTTATATTAGCCGGGGAGGGGCATTGTCTGTGCTTAGTTTCCTTAAGGTAGTCCTATGGCACTTTTAAGTGCCATAAGGTACCTAAACACAGGGGGCGGGTTAGGGAATGCACGAGTGAGTTAGGTGCGGATCTGTCCGCACCTAACTCGCTCTTAACTGTGAATATGGTCCTTTGTCACTTATGCTGCCATAACTCACCTGTGCTTACGACTGATCATCATACAATTACTATTGTCAAATTTAAATGCTCACCCACCGCCGCCACCTTATGCCCTGTTGGAAAGATCTCTAGGCATACAGATTTAGATACCTTGTAGAACATCTGGCATGCGTATAGCCTTCATCTGACTTTAGTAACCAGTGCGCGGAAGTCATTACAAGTTATTAAGTGTGAATATGGCCTTAAGTCTGTTTTATGCCATGATGGTGTTAAAGGACTGAGTTTTTTAATGCGTCTGCGTCTCAGCATAAACTGCTACTCTGTTTAAGTCTACTTTAGATACATTGGGGTTCAGAAGATAGTCATACAAAGCATGCACTGGGAAAAAGAAGAGGTTCATTAACCAAAAGCATAGAATATAATACTATATCTATTATTATAATAATCTATGCTTTTAGTTAATAAATGTTACTATGACTGCACTGGTGTTGATTTTCATCTATCACAAGTCTTTTATATTTATTATTTGTAATTTTGTATATTGTTCATATTACAGTGCTGTCCTCTGCATCTTATGGTTGTATTCATGGGCTAGGTCCCACATTTGACAGCTGCGTTTTATGAATTACCGGTAGTAGGAGCGCCGACACTTCTCTTTTTTGTATGTTTACTACTGTAGACAGAGATACTAAGACCAGTGCTCAAATTCATATTATTGGGCTGCGTTGTAAATAATACAATGGTGCTAAAAAGATACAAAAGTCAA
This sequence comes from Limnodynastes dumerilii, assembly GCA_011038615.1. Lineage (NCBI taxonomy): Eukaryota > Metazoa > Chordata > Amphibia > Anura > Limnodynastidae > Limnodynastes > Limnodynastes dumerilii. The sequence goes on from WWET01000322.1 coordinate 59,613, forward strand.
AAGCATTTCAAGAGCGCTGTTACTACTGTTATATTTGTATTCTTTGTGTGATTGGTATGTGTAAATCTGTGGAGGCTGGTGGCTACTGTGCAGAAGGCCAAGGTCTGTTTCTTGTTGTTGTATAGTATCGTTGAGAAGGCTGTTCTATGGTGTCTTTTAATTGTTCTTGTTGTCTGTGATGGTGCTCAGCGTAGAAGCCAGGGTGATGGAAAAAAGTATGGTGGAAAATAAGTGGATAAATGCGAAGAGACTAAAGAGAAAGCAGGGAACCGCAGAACCCATGCAGAAAGCAGACCGATTATACACTATAATGGAGAACAATCCAATTCCATAAATCTTAACTTTTATTATCTACATATAAAAACACTCAAAATATTAGAGTATATAAAACATGACTGATAAAATGATGATAATTCGTGAAAGCGCAGAACGTGCAAAATGAATTTCTAGTAGCCACTCATGTATAATGAATATTGATATAACAAGCAGACTGCCCTGTGAGCGTTTGTATGCACCTCACGGTGGAGCTTCACCCTGTATAGTTAACCTGTCCCTTTCTAAACTGGAAGTGCCCTGTGTATCTAGGGAAATGAAATGTATGAATGTTGATACTGTGATACTCTAATCAATGTATTGTTATAAATAACATCACAGAATGTCAGGAAGAAAAAGGAAAACTAGTTCATATGCATTTGGTATCATACATTGAACCCTGAGACATATTCTTAGTGGCAGTCCGGAGGGGGTGGTATATAGAAATAAGTCACTGCTGCCAATGACATAAAACTACTGTATATATCTGTGACAACTAACTATCCTGTATCAAAGCAGCATGCTGTAACCACTTGTCATATGTAATATAGCTGAACCTCCCCGATTCTAATAAATCAAAATGCTGTCCCCATGAACATGCCTGTCCACCTCACAATTTCATGTGATGTAAAGGTAGCCAAGCAGTGTAACACAGGGATTAGAAAGGCAAGTCAGATGCCTGGGTGCATAAGAATAGGAATTAGTAGCAGAAAGAGATATGTGGTAATGGCCCTTTATTAGGTAATTGGTTCAACTTCACCTGGAATACTGGTAAGTTAAGTTCTGGAGGCAATATCCAGAAAGACAAATACATTAGAGACTGTGCAAAGAAGAGCAACTAAAATGGTACCTGCCCTGTGTCACAAACATAACAAGAGTTGGTATCTTTTTCTGGGGTCTCAACAGCTGTGTGGTCGGTAGAGGGATACAATCAAGATGTAATTATAATACCCATAAATGTGGTATTTTGATTGGAGACCTCAGTTCCCAAGAAAAAAATGAATTAAATATTTTATGGCTTTCCCAAATTTATGTTGCTAATTCTCTGATTACGTAGAGTAAATTTAGAGTAAATAGAGTACCTCCCCTCACTAGATAATTAGGAGAATATTAATTGAATGTGGTCCGTCTCCGCATTTTGAGTTTATGTAAGGTATAAAAGACCCTATAGATCGCATAAACACAATGAAGACGAGACTTTAGAATTAAACGTTTACACTTTACAGTCTAAACCCAGACGCCTTAAGCATAGATACTGTTGACATCCACAGCTAGTGCAGCCGAACTGGCGCATAGTATTTACGGAAATCTATAGTTTCTGTGGTTATGTTTTGAGCACAAAGCACATTAACTAGAGGTATCTTTATTGGGTCTTAGTGTGTATTAACTTAACTGTGGTATTTCTTTTGCAATTTTTTATTAGAATATTTTTCAGCCATCCCCTTTTTTAAATGTATGGATTTATTTGGTCTATTGTTATCTTAAGTCATATTATTTATTTATAATCTATAAGCATAATATAAAATGTTTTAACATCGGAGGTATATGTTATAATGTTGCATCATGGACTCAAAAGGGTTAAGTTTGATCTGTATAAAACCCCCAATGCGTTTGCTCCACCTCTCATCCCCCTGACGAAGTCCTGATTGGACGAAACGCGTAGGAATGGACAAACCACACCTCCCACAGCCTTTGGTGTTTCCCGGATGCCGCACAGATAACACTAGCTCTGAACAGAATCCAAGATGCTGGTATTGTTTTCATGTGGTGTTATACGGTGGTGTACATGCTGCTTTTGATTTTAAACTTAGTACGTTGCTTTACCTTTGAGCGCGGTTATATGAATAAAATGCAGTATGAAGCATCCCTGTTTCCTTCCCTCTTTTGATTTACCCCTTATTTATGGTTATTTTTACAGTCACTATGTTGTGTCCTGTATGAACTTTCTTGTTGACATTTCACAGTTGTGTGTGTGTGTGTGTGTGTGTGTGTGTGTGTGTATGTCCATACGTACATACAACATGAAATCTATTCATGCCATGAAAATAGCTGCAATAATGTGTTTTTTCTCTCTTGGCCTTTTACCTTAACACCTTTTAAAATAGTCTGTTACCAGTAAATCCAAGGCCATTTACACAATTTTAATTGTTCATGTTTGTCATAGATTGTCATAGAAACATAGAGCACAAGGTCTTCGAATTGTTTTGGGATATAAGCTTTATAGAAGACATTTGAAAGAAGCAACACAGGAATTTAAAATTATAATCAAAGTATTGCATTTATGATATTTAAAGGGACAAAACATTGTTCTTTTTATTAAGTGATTGAGCTGATTGTGTCCCTTATTCAGGTAGATTAATTTTAACAATTTCCCCAGTCTTTTCACACATTGTGGGGTTTTGCTTCATAATTTACATTGTTTGGATGATATGAATATGTATAATAAAATCATGAAGAGCGGCAACTTATATGTAAGTTTTATAGGGCTCAGAACTTTTGCTGGTCTTGACAGTTGTAGAATGTGTGTCTCTGACATTTCAATACACGCTGTCCTTAACACTGTGTATGTGTTATATGTTTTTTGGGTTCCTTGGGTGGACATGTGTTTGGTTCTTGCTAATTTGTTTTATGTTTATAGAGTTTTACATTTGTCTTATAAGTTAATGGAAATCGCTAAATTTTTTGGGTTCTTTGTATTTTTAAAGTAGTAGGTTTTGTTTACAGGCAATTAGCCAGATCCTCATCTAAGAAATCCAGCTTACTTCCAGATGCTAGGTAAGGAAGTAAGCTGAATATGGTGTATGAGATATGCATGGTGGGTGGTGATAAGTAATACAATCGTACAGCAAGGACTGGGTTTAGCCCTTATGTACAATCCTCTGTTCTACACTCATGGAGGTGCATTCAAAATAGTTAAAGTAGCCACCGGGACACAAATTCACTTTCTTCACATAGGAGAGCAGGGGAAGGACCCTGGTCTCCAATGTGCGGTAATGTCAATGGCTATATACTGAATTTCAAAGTAAATCTGGCTATATACTGAATTTCAAAGTAAATCTGGATCAGGCCTGTTGGGTTTGAATGACTGTCAGCGGTATATCAACAGTGCAATATATAAAGTATTTTTATGGCAAAATAAATAACAATATCTCCAAATGATTTATTTATTTTAAGTGGGGGGTCTCCATAAGGCTTTTAATCTATTACTACTTTATCTGCGATAATTGTCACATGTCGTACAAGGCAGACTATTGTCTTGGGATAAACCCAGCAATGCACGGTCAGAATTGGCTTTATATGTTGCCTTACCACCATTGTGTGCACATCAGGTTACTTACCAGTCTGTTTTCTTAACTACATATTTTTCCTGTTGAATTATTGAGTTACGTTAAATTGCTCTGTGTTCCTATTCCTCACGGGGACATGGTCTGTGTGATGAAATCCCCTTATAGATCTACCTTGAGTCCATTTTCACCTATCGAGAGTTCTGATGTTTGTCCACTATTGCATCTTGCTGTGAGCCATTTATTTCTATATACATGAATTAACAGGCTGGTACAAAAGACTGCTGCAAGATGCAAAGAGTAAATTAGAAAAGCAATGGGATATTTACCACTTAGACACCTTTCAATACTTTACTGTAATTGAAACATCTTTTTAAAAGGAATTCAGAAATGTGTTAAGTTAACATAATGTCAACCTAATGACACATTCTACCTGCCAAAGTAAACACTTTGGGGTTTTAAGAAGTGTTTTAGTATTCTAGAACTAAATGTGATACGTAAGGACATGGTGACCTGAATGAAATGTGTAATAAGGCAAGTTGTGTGCATGTGTTATGAAAATCCGTTTCTGCCAATGAGGGCAACAATACAGGGCAGTGTTTTCCAAGCAGAGGCATGGTTAATATTTGATTTTCATCAGTTTCTGGTGTCTTTTGACTGTTTGATGGTAAAGGCTGTATTTTAACATTTATTAAAGTACTTGACATGTGCTTGCAGTTACAGGACCCAGCAGTAATTGCATTTGGCAAGAGCTTGAACCCTTTAATACCTACATAAGGAGATCCAAATTAAATCAATGAACATCATAAGAGTTATTCTGTTTAGAATTTGGCACCACCAACAACAGCAGAATGAGGGATTTTGAGCCTTAAGTATAGTGTACATTCTTTTTCCGATATAACCTCATGACTAATAATAGCAATATAAAATATTCCTATAAATAAATGGTATGTCTGGTTTTAATTTACTACTTGCCTTATTTTTCTTTTTTTTGAGGCTATATGTAACACAGTGTTATCCACAGGCCCTTTTTGCCGGGTGCTCTGTCCGATTTTTTTGCGCGATACCGCCTCGCTAATGGCTCCAGCTTTCAGTCCCAGCTGACAGTATTTGGCCTCTGATTAGCTGCGCAGGCAT
>WWET01000322.1:70341-84965 GCA_011038615.1 Limnodynastes dumerilii
TCCTGCTGTATCAAGCATATATGCAATTGCTCCGCTAACCGTTCCCCTTACGCGGACATATGACACTTGCATCCTCCCTTAACATTTCTGACTTGTGCATATTTTAAATGGTGGCATACCAGAAGTTGCATCGGTATACAGTCTGAAAGCATGCTTATGCCATATATTGTAACACAGAGTTCCACCCACTTGCAATTGTATCATCTACCCTTTCCTTCTCGGTGAGAAGTGTCATTTGACATTAGTCTGGATTGAGCAGATTGCGTTTTGGTGAGGTCGTTTGGATTCATGCGTGCATGCATGATTAGAGGCAATATTTTCCATCCGCATGGAAATTGTTTAAAGTCTGGATCCTGTCCTGTGTGCACAGATATGAATATATACTTTCAGGTTTTTGTCATTCATTTATGCCAAGTAGACCATTTGTAAAAATAAATTCCCTTATAAGTGAACTTTTGTCAATTTTTCTAATGCAAACTTCTAATTCAAAGTGTTATATTCATAGCTATTGTTGCAAGAAGTTATTTTGCCAGTAACGCAGCCTTTTAATGATTTTATCATTGAGTGATGTTAACTTGTTTCTCACAGCTTCCACTGCTGACAAGTAAAAGGTATACTTGTACTAATAATGGTTTGTAAGGGTTAACAAAAACTTTAAATATTTCCAAGGCTTCAATTTTAATTAGCATAACACCAAATCATTATGTTTTATGTAGATTTAACAATAGTTTCTATACTATCAAAAACACTATAAAATAGTAAGATCTATGTAGGTGGGGAGATTAGTTTAAGTAACTGAAATAGTGGGGAAAGGGGATCATATAGAACAGTGTTTACAGGGAGTTTGAGATAAATGCATGGGGAAGAGATTTGAATTGAGAAAAAATAGTGGATTGGGGTCTGGGAGAAGGGTGTAGACAGAATATGGGGAAGAGTGGCTGAAGAGTAGGGGTGTAGTCAATACTTATGAATTGATCACTATAACATTATTCTCCCCACCAAGAAGTTTCTTGATCTGGATCTATGGGATAGCTGGACACAAAAACTATTATTGTGGTACCATTTCCATGTCTATTCCTACTATCTATCCTAATATATTAATATCTGTAATCTGTTGGCGCTATATTAAAACCTGTTAATAAATGTAAAAAATATGTTTACCTGCAACCACTAATCATTTGCTCTGAGAAGTAAATTCAGTTAAAGAATGCTACTGTACAAAATTTATAGGCACACAAATAATAGGCAGGTTAAAACCATACACAGAGCTTCTCAGATTGCTAGAAAATATTCTTTCCAGAAAATTTAGATGCACCTCTGTGTGTTATAACTAAATCTAAAAAGTGTTCATAATAGCACATAGGTCTAAGAGTCAGATCACCTCCCCAAGAGAAATATGGAAAAGGACTTGTAAGAACAGTATACATAAGATCTTAATTAGGTTCCAATTTTTCCCGTAGATAACCTTAATTTTCTTTGCATTGTGAGGAAGGAATTCCAATAATAACATCTGAGTGCTTATATGTTCATGTACAACTACAATAAATAAGTGCAGTCCTTACCAAGGTCTTAACAAATCTGTGGACTGCGTCATTGAATAATTTTGTAGTACCACCGCTGACCACTAGATGGAAATGAGATAAGCAGCGAACCTTGTATTAAAAGACATAATAAGGCTGTGATAGCAAAATACACGAGTACCATAAAAAACAGAAGGTATAATACAAGGAAGGAATTTTTTTAATCACACAAGTAGCTTTAGGTTGCTACATTTGTACTAATTGGACACTTTGCAGCCTTGCTTGTGTGCTTACCCAGTTGAATTTAACTAGTACATTTGTATGTATAGATTTTCACAAGTCAGGTCTATAGTCACTGATATGACAAATTACTATGTGTAAAAATTTATCTCAGAGCTGCTGCTGTAATGGATGGGAATCTACGTAGCTGACTGAATACTGCCCTTAGGATAATGTTAGTGTTTTGGAAAATAATGTTTCAGATCTGTGTGACTTTAAAGAATCTGTAGGGATAGGTTGTTTAAGTTTTGTGTATACAGCACTTGTCCAACACCAGATAAAATAAAAACTTTCACAAAAGAAACAAATGAAATAGGTTTATTAAATGGCATCATTAATGCAGTTATCTGCCTGTGATAAATATACATTTTGATATTTCTAATGTGTTTATTTTTGCAATTATTATTTAGGCCTAGTCCCAAAGACATGTCTCTGTGACTGTGTCTTTGCTCCTAATGCTACATCACATAAGAGTCCACCAGTTTAACAGAAGTGCCTTGCACGTTCCTCCCCCATTATACAATATAGGAAGGTGTGTGAACAGCACATGTATTCAAGCTTTTGCAGTTCACAGAGGGTGGCTGAAGCTAGGTGGTACACAAAGGCAAGTAAATTATTACACAACTGTATTGGAACATTAATTGAATTACCCAACAGCCTGATGGCTAATATCATTTTTTTCTCTCTCCCCTTTATTTATTTTAAAACAATCTGGAGTGTCTGTCATCTTTTTTTTTTTTTATCAGTTTGAATTTACAATACAAAATGTCTACATCAGTTCTTTAGATGTATACGTAATAACTGCAATCACATGTTATTTATAGTGAATCTGAAATTAACTTTGTAACTGATAAAAGTAACTATTGAATCCACATTAGTTTTGTTTTTGAGTATTCTGTGTAAGCACATAACTGCAATTATCATCCTTCTCAATTGTTTTTATTTTGTACCAAGATGTTTTCTTGTGCAAAGTTAATGTGTTATGCATTTTACATTTCCTTGTCTCATGCTGTTTTTTTCCTCCTTCTTATAATTCCCCATAGCCAATTCCTATTTAAATGAAACATTGTTGCACATTGTGAACTTGGTATTTCTCTAGAGTGCAAAAACAGTAATTATAACCACAGGTATTGATGTATTATGGCTTGCCTTAGTTAATAGAGAAATTGGATATGCAATAGTGTGAAAAGTATTGCAAGTGTAAAACAAGGCAGTTTACAAACATTTCAAGAGAACTCTTGTGCATTTCTAATGTGCTGACACTACAGGCAAAAACACCTGAAACTACATTTACACCCTTTATATACAATTCAGAATTACATTTGTATTCCTGTCCATATTCAGCGAAATTTGTGGATATGGTTTATTGTACACAAGGGACATTATTATGGGTACACAGAGTGTGATATTATTCTCAGTATTTGGCTGCATGCTTCGGGTTTGATTGAATCCTTTGCATTTGGCCAACAAAAACATTGTTTTTTTGCAGTTTTAGTGCTCAGAATTATAACATTTATATCTCTTTTTTTTTAATTAGGCTAATTGGAGTTCAATTTTGGTCCGATGTTTGGCTAAATCCTTGATAATAAATTGCCAACATAATTGTGCGAAATAGTTAACAGTTGAAATGGCAACAGTTTTAACACTGATATGTCATACCATTGCTCACTATCAGCCATCATCATCATCACCACAATATTCAACTCTTAAGAAAGCTTCTAGTTTCATGTTCAAGACACTGTAACAGAACAAGACTATTCTGCTGCTGTTGGAAAGTAACAGGTCAGGAACCTGGTCTAGAGCCTCCCTACACTCCTGCAGCCCAAAACATCTCCAGGTTTCAAGATTCATCAAAAAATACTTTTTAAATATTAGGCTCCTCCTCCTTGCTTTAACTCATGAGTGTCTGAAGTGGTGTGTCCAAACATAAGGTACATTCTGTCCCCTTTCTGACTTGCCTGTAGCTCTAGGAGAAGTTTTAGCTAATGAAGGGAGTGATTATAGGGGTTATCAGACAATTTAATCCCCAATACATTTTACTCTACCCACTACAATGTTTACATGTATTTTCTACCAGCTGAAGTACATGACTTTCTACCACATTACAGTGTCATAATATTTTTTCAGTGCTGTTCTATATTTTCGTATAGAATACATTACAATGTAGCAATGAGCTATAGAGCTATGAGAAACTGATCTACACACTTGTCAGATACTATTCATGCAGGAAGCTGAGCCGTCTGTAATGTCTGTTCTCTGCTCAGTAATCATTTCATATCATAGTTGAAGTGAGTCTTAGTTCCTATTTTTCAGAGTTACATGTAATTTTTTAGCCTATAAAGAGAGAAAGATTGCTTTTATTTATTTTGCAAACTAGGCAACATAGTCTCTTTGCTAAACAAACAGTTGCAATTATTACCTAATGGAAAGCTTAATACCTGGGTATATAAGATCGTGCTGCGGTACATGCGTACATATCTTTTTGTGGCCGTCTGACTTCTAATACTTCTGGGGAACTAATATTGGACATGTTAAAATATTTGCGATTGGTAATAACTGTATATCCGTTTCTCAGAAGCGATCTCGGAAACCTGTGTTGTTACCTGTCCCAGGATTTGCATTTGCTTATAATAAACCTCTTAGTGCAGAAGAGCTGCTGCCTATTACCTCTGTTGTATTTATAACATGGTCTTTATCCCTCTGCTGCTACAAGGCGGTGTGCTTTTTCTTTATTTGTATTCCCTTGCAGTTCATGCTATATGAAATGAAAAGTGAATATTGTCTTTTTGTCCCCCCGTCTTTGAAACTCATCACACTTCTTGATGATTTGAGTAAAAATGAATGTGCTTGGCCTCCATTACTCATTTTATACTTCAGTGTTTGTGACATATGTTTTTAATTCGTATGTTGGAAAAATAGGCTGCATCGGTACACATTTACAATTATAATAAATTGGAGAGATGGATATGATAGTGTAGACAAATGTGGATATTATATACTTGAAAGAATAATTATTTTTTTTTTACGATTTTAAGCCATAAATTGTTTTGTTTGTGCATTTTTTATGTTTGTTATGACTGCTGTTTTCCAGAACAACTATTTAGAGAAGGCATCATTTATTTTAGATTGTTAGAGGCAAAAATCTTTGGCTTTTCAATTGCTGGGTTTCAGTTGAGCAAGCTGGAAGAAACAAATATAAGAGTGACAAACCACTCTGCATTGAGGCCCTGTGTCAGGAAGCAGCCATGCATTATTTTTTAAATATCAAGCACTATAAGGTAGAATACTTTATATATAAGTTACATTTATTTGCTGTTAAATAGAAAAGTGTTTTTTTAGTGCCGTCTGCCAGCCAGCCTTTCATGACCTCATACAAATGTGACTGGAAATCTTCTTATTTTTTTTTCTAGTCAGACCGTAAGACATTCACTGACCTTTGTTTCCACAGGAAAGCGGATTTAAACAAACGTTCTATCACAGTTGTTGAATGTGTATGTCATACTCACCACCATGAAGTTGAGAGCATTTAAGAAGCAGAGCAGCTGAAATGAAAAGATATGTATTCAGGGAAGGCTCGGCTTCACAGTTGGTGTATAATCCTTTATCCTGCCATTGGTACCCAAACTTCTGTACCCACCAAAACAAAAGGGCCTGAATTGGAAATGGTGGGAGCTGGGGACAGCTTGGTTGGCAGCACATTTATGGCCCAAAGGCTATGTCAGGGCTCAGTTTGATACCCTTTATTCCATTTGACAGATGTGAGGTGGGTTCTTTCAGGGGGGAAGTCATTACTAGAGTGAGGACAGCATCAGATCAAAAGTAAGCAGCAATCAAACAAGGTGAAGGGCTGGGGGGAAGTACTGTGTTGCTCTGCCCTAGACACCTGCCTGATCACTGGAGGGAATTGTCTTCATGTGTCATGTTGTGCACATTCTCTTTGATGTACAGTGAGGAGGGATGACGGGGGACTCTACTGACTTTGTGAAGATGTTTTATTTTTCATTTCCCTTTGTGGGAGAGGAAATAAAATGTGAAAGTTCTTTGTAATCTCCGGGGTTTTTTTGTTTAGATTTTTTTACGTTTTTGTTTTAAAGTTTGGCTAGACGCTTGGCATGCATAATGCTGGATTATTTAATGCAGCTCGGTCTGTGAATGCATATCTTGTACTTTAATCATGCAAAGCTTATGAAACGGTTTAGGGTTAGCTTGTGGAGAAAGGACAGCCATTGTGTTACTGATGTAAATGTCTAATGGTCAATTATCCATTGACATTAAGGTCAGAGAAGCCAGAGAAACATGATCCGTGACTCTCCTTAATGTGGAACTACAAATCCCAGTATATTCTCCCATCTAGAAACTTTATTTATTTTACTGACATATTGTTTCCTCTGTACTGTGTATGTGTGTGTGTGTGTGTGTATATATATATATAATATATATATATATAATATATATATATATATATATATATAATACATGATGTGTGTGTATATGGAGGCAGTGATCACTGCACTGCAGTCTATACGCTGTATATATATATTATACATGATGTGTGTGTATGGAGGCAGAGGTCAGTGCATATATATATATGCTATTTTTTTCATGGAATTTATTTTGAGTGCTGGCTTTGGATTTAGAGTTTTTTTAAACCATGTGTTCTATTTAATGCTGTTTGCTGTGCAAGTTATTGTGCTAGTTATATGATTTAAAAGTAGGTGCGCTCTTTTTTTCTAGATTTACATACATACATACATACATAGTTAGGTCACGCTACATGTTTTTTTTGCCAGAGTTAATATCCTTTTCATAGCATTTTTAAGTATTTGAGTATTTCTAGACAAAGAGGAGTGTATTATTATTGGCAATTAAATGAAATGGTAAAGGCTCTATGCTGTTCCAAACTCACCATTTATAAGGAATAACTATGATTGGTTGCTCCCATGCCTCAATGCCAAGATTTGGACATTATATAACACTTTACCATTTTATATAATTACCAAATTATAGGCTTCTCTTTTGATAGAGGGATATCACGTCTGACTGAAAATTGCATGGTTCCAACTTAAGCCACATCTAATACATGTATTGGAAGGTATATTAGAGGTTTGAGGGACACACACACACAAAAAGGGCAGCACTCACTGATTATTAGTTTAAAGTTCTAGGAGTCCCATGCTCCCGACATTTAATTTTAATGGCAAAACTTTTATCATTAAAACTAAAAATGTTGTAACCCCTGGACTCCCAGTAATTTACTCTAATAATCTTAGAGTACCGCTGTAGTCCAGTTTGATACCTGTTGTTTGAAATATAGCTTGCAATGGAGGATTTATGAACACAGTGTCTTACACTGAGGAGAAGGCAACCAATCACATACACAAAAAGCAGGTGCCAGACTGTAATGGGTAATATAAGCTAGTGGAGAGAAAAATGAATTAAATCCAATGCCAGCACTCTGTAAAGGAGTGCAACAAGTGCTAAAAAGCAAAGCTAATAATGTTGTATCCAAATAACGGTTCATATATTCAGATCAATGCTTCCACGACTTGTTATCCTCATATAAATAAAGCGGCTTAAGGGAGGAATGTAAAAAGTGTCTGGTATCTCACAATCCATTTCCCTTTATTTTATACCATTCTGGGTTTTTCTAACCCAGGTTATTACAGGATGAATCGCTGGGGTTAAGAAAAAAAAAATCCACATTGTAAGACTTCTTAAAGAAGTGGACCAGAAATGAGAGATTCTGTTATGAAATTCATAGCGGCGAATAGCAGAGATGAAAAACCCGGATCGGCACCTTTCACAATGGCACTTGCCGGGGTCCGACAAGGGAAAACCTTTCTATTTTTCCCTAGGTCATTAGACTTGGGACCAGGACCCTGGTAGCTTTCAGATCACCACCAAAATCCTGGGTTTTTAATGGTGATCTGAAAAGGGTATCAGTGAGAGAATTTTTCTCTCTCTCTGCAAAGTGATGATTTATCCACAAGCTTCACTAACAGCCTGTCATTAAACAATTTGTATATTGCCGGGAAAAAAACTGCAAAAAGTCCCGTGCATATCCATACACCTGGGTCAAATATTAAAGTTTGCCTGTCATTTCTAAGAATTTATAGATGCCCACAGTGTGGAAATGATCACTGTAATACACACACACTCACACTCTCACACAGACTCTCTCTCTGGACCTGATCCAGACCTACGCCTGCTGAAAAGCCGATCTGCGCATGCGCCCGGTAGATGTTGCCCGGCGTAACTACAGAAATTGTGGATCGGGCTTCCGTAGTTGCAGTGTAGTAACGGCAGAGGGGCTGTCCCTCGCCGTTACTACGCACAGTTTAGTGTAGGGAGGCGGGGGGAGGGAGGGTAATGAGGCTGGGAGGACGACGTTTGATAACTACGCTGCCGTCCCAGCGTAGTTATCCTCGCTTACGCCAGCTGAAGTTAGGGTAGACTTCACCCGGCGTAAGCGAGGGTAAATACGATGGGGCAGGGAGAGTGTCAGGGGGAGTCCCACGATGTTACGCTGAGTGTTAGTATGCTCAGTGCTACATCGTAGGTCTGGATCAGACCCCCTGTCTCTCTATTCTGAGCTATAACTAGATAACGTATTTGTTAAGAGTAATATAATGTGATATGATTGTGTGTTATAGATATGTGCAGTCTGTACGATATTTTTGTATATATGGCCATTATATGTGCGTGTGTCTGATCCAACTGTCACAGGTATTTAAAGGGGTTTAGTAATTGTTATTTGTTTTAGTTTTTTCATCCTTGCATTATACTGAAACTTTTTTATGCCTGTTCTAAATTTTTGGCATACATGTAAGTGAAAGGACACCCAGGGATGTCACGATGAAGATGGCATTCTGGATACCTGTTAAGTTAAGGGAGATCTAGTTAAAGCTACTGTACTACCTGTGCCCTTTGGCTAGGCTCGCAGGACGACTGATGAGCATTTTTGTCTGATTATTTGAAGGCAGTGCTAAGTGACTGAAGGACAATTTGGAATTCTGATTTGCCATATGACTTACAACCCCCTTTATGCACCAATTAGCATGGAATTTAGGTTGTTATGTAAATGCATCAATTGTTGTTGCAACAAAGTTGTCACCAATCTATATCATATTTGCAAAATAACAACAGCAAAAAAGAACAAAACAAGTTAATAACTGCAGTTTGGTAATTTACATTTCAGACATTTTGTATATAGTCTATGGGCCTGATTCAATTAGCCTCACACCTGCATATTTTGTGGTGCGTAGCTAACTGTGCCATTTTTTTGGGTAGAATTTTTATTCACATCTCATACAGACGCGCAGAAATATCTGCTACTTTAATATACGGGAAAAGGCGCACCGCAAACTTTTTCCCGTCTATTGCGGTGCAAATTTGTAATTGAATCAGGCCCTTTATGTATAGGCTATAGTGTATAGTCTTGTTTACCTTTACCTGTGAAAGGCTACTGTTTGCATAGGCTGCTTTGAATATGTGGAAGGATGTATTATTTCTGTTATGAAAGAATACTGTAGAGATAGACATATGGAGGAACAAAGCTATAATTCTCGTGAATCTAACTGCAGACCCCATTTTGTTTTAGCACAAAAAATGACTTCTACCACAGTGTGGTGGTAGAAGGTAAAAAGCTAAATATATTAACTGTGGTAACCATAACAAAGTTTAAGTGCCAAATAATTTAATTATCTAGTATAAAAGAGGTTTTCCATGAAGCTAAAAATAAAATTGAAAAGTAAATGTTCAAAGCTTATATTTCTTTGTATATTTTATCTAAGTTATCATGTGAAATAATGCAGATCTAAAAATGTTGTCGCTCCATAATCACCTTATAATGCAATATGAAGAAATGCTCCTTTAAGATCAGTTTTAAATGCAGTATTTGTGCTTTGCTGAACCCACATCCTCCAACTCCCCTGTAATTGTTAATTGTATATTGTATAATTTTCAGAAACTTTGCACCCATCTAGGTTTTGGTGATTGACAAAGCCTTGACCTGTGAAAAATGCCACGTTTCTTAACCAATTGCTCTGTGTCTGACATCATAGATTGATCTAAGTGATGTTGTACATGCAAGACTGAGAGGGGGCTGACAAGAAAAGGGTGGCTCTCAAATTGTAGTGAATTCCACAGGACAAGAACAGTAATCAAAACAAATGGTGTGTTTTTCCATGTGGTTTGTTACTGTATGAATTCCTGTAGTTTGTCACGGTCTGAGCACTTAACCATTTATAGTGTAATGAATGACACATTTTCTGTAAGTTGACAAATATGTGCTAAATACATTCATACATTATGCAGCTTTTGTGCTTCTCAATAATGCATATTTTGTTCCATAGGGCAGCGTGTAATGTAAGGCTGACATGAAAATGTATTTCGGTTTTACATAGGCATTTTATCACGTTTAGTTTATTAGCTTAAAAATAGACAAATGGGCTGCTTTACCCAATGATACCCAATCAACTAAAATAAAAGCAACCCATAGAGATCAAAACTGTTTCTCTGCCCATTCACTTGTGTCCATACAGTATTTGAGTCAGTGAAATGTTTTATAGATCTGTCCATACGGAAGTGGGGTCACTAGCATGTTGTGAGGAAAAAGATGGAATTGCTAATATTCTTATAGCCCCTACCCACCTAGTTTGAGTTCACTTTACTAGGCGTGTGGTAAATGTACATAAGCAATATCAGTATCCATATTCTTAGTGAATACAGGGAATATAATTCATTGTTCATGTGAAAATAACAGAATTATAATAATATTATATCAAGAAACAAAGGTAGTTGTAAATCCACTTTTCTGATTCCATACGCAGGTACAGCAGTAGAACCTCGATTATCCGTGTCTCGCTTAACCGTGGATCTGATTATCCGGGCCCCCCAATTTTTTATTTTTTTTTGCAGTAACGTGTTCAGACACGTTGTTTTGGCTTCTCCTTAACATTTGTTACTGTAGTTATCAGTGTGCGTGCTGTTTCTACACAGAGAGTAACCACCAGTCAGTTTGTCGCAATTGAATTTGCGTTCGTCTATTGTCCTGTGCATTGAACACCAACATGTCAACGACAGGTACGGGAACAAAACGCAAAAGAGTGGTTTTGTCGATTGCCAAGAAACTGGAAATTGTTGAACGAGCTGAGAAAGGCGAATCGACCTTGAAATTGGTTTTAGAATTCTACATTGGAACTCAAACAGTATGTGACATATTCGTCACCTCTTTGGACTCGTTCAACGGAGGTGAAAGTCAGCAAAACGTGTACCATTTGACGATGTTGATTCAGCATTGTTTAACTGGTTCAAGCAGGAACGTGCGGAAGGGCATCCGGTGTCTGGGCCATTGTTGATTGAGAAGGCCATATGGTTTCACAAAGAAATGAAGATTTCTGAACCTTTTGTAGGATCACAAGGATGGTTACAACGTTTCAAAGCTCGTCACGGAATTAGACAACTGGACATTCAGGGTGAGAAACTAAGTGGTGATTCCGACGCTGCTGCTTTGTACTTGGCGGAATTCAAGAGAATTGTTGAGCTTCACGATTTATCACCTGATCAGATTTACAATGCTGACGAGACTGGTTTGTATTGGAAGGCTTTGCCATCAAAAACGCTTGTGTCTCGGGAAGAAAAAGTTCCAGGCCACAAGTCGAGTAAGAAACGGTGTACTGTGCTCGCTTGTTAGAATGCCAGAGGCTCACACAAACTAAAGCTCGTGTGTATTTGAAAATCGAAAATTCCCCAATCATTTAAGGGAACAGAAATGCGCCATTTTCCTGTCCTCCACTACAATCAGCCCAAAGCGTGGATGAACAGAGAGGTTTTTAAAGGCTGGTTTTTCAAACATTTTGTTCCGCATGTTAAAGATCATCTGCGCTCCAAGAATTTACCGCAAAGTGCTGTGTTGCTGTTAGACAATGCTCTTTCCCATCCAGATGAGAGTCCTGAAAACAAGAGACGGCCACATTTTTGTTACGTATCTTCCTCCCAATGTTACATTGCTTATGCAGCCCATGGACCAAGGCGTTTTAGAGGCATTTAAGCGCTGTTATAGAAAAACACAGATCCAGCAGTTTTAGAAGAAGATGCAGGTCTCTGCGAATTTTATAAAAAGTGGACAATCAAGGATGCGATGTTCTCGTGCGCAGAATGTTGGGATGACATCCCAAGTTTGACTTTGAACAAGTCTTGGCATAAATTGTTCCCAGATGTAGATGATGCAAGCGTCAGTGACAACACGATGCAAAATCAAGATGGAATAACAGCTGAATCGCTGTGTCCGGATTTCCGTGATCTCGATAGATTTGATGACGTCGACGAAGACGACATCAACCAGTGGCTGAACTGTGATAACAAAGAGTATGGATACGAGCTGAAAGACGCACAATCGCTGCAGAAGCCAGCACGTCTATTTCGCAACTTGTGGAAGAAAGCAGCAGTGACGGGAGTAACGAAGAAGACGAATCGCCTGAAAAAGAGTTTCGCTTATAGAAGTGTTGTCTTGTGTGGAGACATTACTGGACTATCTAGAGCAAGAAGATGACACGAATTTTAGTGACATTCTTACAATTCATAAAATCTGGACGTCAATTAAATTGAAGCAAAAAAAACAAGCAGCGTTTTGTGACTGATTTTTACAAAAAGCTTTAAAAACACGTGTCCTGCAAAAGGTTAGAATTGAATTTTCTGTATGTACCATACTGTATTACAGCAGTATTACATTTTACTAGTGTTTATACAATACTGTATACTGTCATTTATTTAATACCTCGAAATTCCATCTTTTTCGATTATCCATGGTTTTCGATTATCGTTTCCGATGGGTGCCGGTCATTAGCCCGGATAATCATGGTTCTACTGTACCAGGAATGAGTTAAAGCTCCCTTTAAATACCTTTTGATTTGTGATTCCCTAACTTCAAAGTTACATAGTGAGGACTGCCTAGCAATGAAGGATTGCAATTGGGGGTGGTAAAATAGCTAGGAATGGTGGAGAGCAGGAATAGTGTCTGGCAAGTACAGAACCCTTACACATACACAGTCATAACACTAAGCACATAGCACATGACAGGCTGCCCTTCTTTAATGGCAAATTTGTAGTGAAATGGAAACAATATTACATTCAAGGGGTCTGGTATAGAGATGAGGAAAATGTTGGAGCTCTGGGAAGAAATGGCTATAGCATGTGTAGAGAATGCTATAGTATAGTGTACCTTAGTACTGTGGCTGTTTATAATAAGTGATCATCCTCTATCTTTCTGAAGCTGGGCTGCTTTTTACACTCCATGGGTTTATTCAACTGCAAAAAGGATGCGGAGATGTTGCCCATAGGTCTTACTTTCCTGTTGCACACTAGAGAATGTCAACTATTATCTGCAAAGTACGATGGGACTTGTAGCTTCTCAACACTTAGTACCCCAGGTTGTCCTATACTTGCTCTATTTGATTAGGGTAATAATGAGTTGACGACCAATTTAAACAACGGTATATTCTATAAATAAAACCTGCATACTATTTATTTTTAAGCTTTTTGGCACATGTACATGTAACAATATTCATTGTGTAACTTTCAGTGCTCAGAATGCACAGCTATAAATTTTAGTCACTTACGTGTATATAAATGATACATTTCTTTGAAATATGTGCAGATATTTGCTATGATAAATCTTGCAGTATAATATGAAAGGTTGTCTGGTGTCCTCCATTATGGATTGCCTGCATTGGTATGTGTAGGCTTCCTGGCCTCCTAGCTGGGGAGTTGGCTTTGAATTGTTCTCTGTCTGTAGAAGTGTGATAGTTGAGCCAGTACAAGGGGTCACCAGAGGAACTGAAGCAAGACCAGCATATGGGAAATGAGTGTATTCTCTAGGTTCAGGTTTCAGTATAAATAGATGGGAATGCAAGATAATTATCAATGGATCAAGCCCATAGGACTAAGAATGTGCCAAACTAAGAACTTGGGGAAATGTAATACCTGTGTAACATATTGTCAATAATGATCAACTCTAATATATGCATTGTTATTTTCCTGTTTTACCATTGTAAAAGTTTGTGTGAAAACAATGTCCGTTTTATAGGATGTTTTGAAATATATTGATATATTTTCGTTGGTTCTTTTTAACCTAGGCTGTTTATTATGAAATTGATGATTACTGGGTTAAAAATATTAATCCACCAAGTATATTTTTCAAGTTGGGGAAAAAAGAGCCATTTATATAAATATGAAAATTGGTAGACATATTTTAATGTCCTGATTTTGAGGTATAATTTGTGGCATCAAAGAAGCAAATCTTTGCCATTTCTTGTCACAATCTGTGTTTTAGTCATCACATATCATCCACAAGAAGAACTCTGGAGTCAAAAAATATTAATTTTTGTTATGCTCTTCCTATAAATATTTTTATTTAAAACTAAAAAGAAGGGGAGTTCTTAAAAAAATTGTATTTAAAAAATATATATATATCTAGATACCTATAAAAAAATATCAAAATCATTGACATGGAGTCATTAAAGGAGGCTCAGTATATCAGTGGCACGTCATCACCTGGAATACCAGAATCAAGGGGCCGATTCAATTGAATGCGAAACCTATGTGTTTTTTTTGGTTGTGATGCTGATTGCGCTTATAACCAGCTATTACAGTAGAGAAAACTAGCAGATGTTAATATGCATCTTTAAAGGGTGCGTATAAAAATCCCCGATATAAATTTGCGCAATTAGCTTCACAATTAAAATAAAGCGGGCTTTGTGTTCAGTTGAATTGGGCCCAGGGGGTTTAACCAGGTAGAAGAGGGTGGCATTTTTCAAAGGAAGAGAT
>WWET01000322.1:106497-120626 GCA_011038615.1 Limnodynastes dumerilii
ATAAGAGCACATACATGTTATACATGAGACTGACCCCTGCTCACTTGTACGTTAAAATGTGGCTTTATAACGATGAAAAACATTATCAAGCACATAACACAGCTTAACATGACAATTCTCCCATTGTATAAAATATATACATAAACTGGTTTTATTCATTGTATTCATATATATGAATTATATATTATATGAGTTATTATGTTTTTTTTGATTCATTACATTTCAGAATGGCGTTTCATATGAAATTCGTCAATTAAATAAATATATATATAAATGATTAGTTCTGTCTTCATTAGACAGAAAATAGCATTTCTCATTCTTTCTTCTCTTGGCTGTGGCTGTATTGCTTTTGTTTCTTACGCATTTGTGTGTTTTTCCCGGGCTTGAGGGGATATTACAATGCATTCCACGTGATCAGATCAAGTGCATTGACACTAATAGTGGTTCCACCATCCCTGCATATATTTAATTAAATTCTTGACATAACACATTTTTCTGGTTGATAGAGGAGCTTTCTCCCAGCTTCAGGCATCACTTTTTCACATCTGTGAAACAAATGAGCACAATCCTGTGCATAATAACACAAAAACAAAACATTAATTTGCAGAAGTTGTGATTAAGCGCTCCGTATTCTCAACTTCATTAATTATAGCTCACCTAACCAATTTGTGAGTAGAATAAAACTACCGCCTTCTTTAAACTTTTGTTGATTTTTCAGCTAAGAGCAGTTGATGACTTTTATTGTCTACTTTGAACTTATAATGGTTACTTTGCAGCACTGTGACTTTATTTCCAAATTATTACAATTTTAGTTGAAATGAACATGCAAATAGTTTGTATAACTGTAGTGTTTGGCAAGGACACAATATACCATGTAAAATACCTTCAGCAATATGTAACTTTAAAAGAAAAATCAGATTTTTGTACTTTTTTATTTATTTATTTATTTTTAAATCCACATTTTGTAGTTTAGGATGTACAGTAATATTATGTGTCCTCAAGATGTTTACATTGAGCTGTGTTAAGATAAGAACATAAGCAGCTCAGCTTTGAGTGAATAGTGTGTGTTGTTACATTTTTCATATAATATACAAGATAAGCCCCATTGTTTTTGCTTTATTTTAGTGTTATATAGTGATGATAATATTTTGTTGTCAGTGTTAAACTGAAGAAAATTAAGACTTTCCGTAAGTCCAAGTTTTAATTTTTTTTATTTAACATCTTTTTGATGCAGTATAGTAATATATTCAGAAATATATCTAAAAACTACATAACAATAAATGTTTAAAGCTGCTTTAGTTTATGATGTGTGCTTTTAATACTTATTACAACTATTTATTTTATTAGTTTTTTTTATGTTTTTTATTAGTTTAAAAAACATAGAAATTTCCATTGACACAATAAAGTACTTCTCCCCTCTGGGATGTTCTCCTGTTTTTTCCAGGTTAGGTAATAAAGCTATGGCTGTTTGTCTCTTCACTGTCTGGTTGCCACAGCTGTAGATTCTGAATTGCTTTAGTTTGTTTAGTCTTTAATTAAAATGTGGATTATATAAAAAGGAAAGCTGCACATCAGTGGGCAGAGTTTGGGTCACATACCCCTTCAGGCAATTTATTCTAAATTGTCTCATGTTGGTACTTCAGACTGGTGTTACTCAGGGGACAACTGGGTATGTATGAAAAAAGTGTATTGTCTTATTTTTTATTTTTTTTTGTTTAGTTTTAATGTGTTAGCTGAGGCTTACCCAAAAAATGTAAATTTACACAGATGATCAGTTTTAAAATGGTGCTTTGAAGCAAGCATAAATAAGGGTTACATTTGTTACATAAGGGTGACATGTTTTATTGCTATTTCGTAATTGTTGCCTTCTATGACGAACTGAAATCATGATCAAAAACTGTGGGAGATGGATTAACCATTGCTCACAAACAATAAAAAAGCAAAGGAGCAAATAATAAAAAGCCTTTAATTAGAAGCTGCATTAAGAAAAGTTTTCATGTTACGCCTACACGGTCTTGTATATTGCTTTTTTCCGTTTTTTTTTCTTGGTTGTGTATAAAGAGTGGACAATTGCAGTGGATCATTGAACAATTCTTCCCTGCTGAGTTGTCATTATTATTTTAGCGAGACCCACAGTGTCCCTTTTTTTTTTCTTTTCAAATGACAACTAATTTCAGTGATTTCCTAATTGCTACAAAAATGTGTGCTGCAGAAAGGGCTGAGCCCCTTACTCTGTGGCAGGAAAAAACATATTTTAGACAACACAATAACTAATGAAGTCCAACGTTTAAGTAATTATGAAAACTTTTTACTTGTTGATCCTTACATGATGCGCAAAACTTCACAGCATTGTTAAGCTATACAAATGATTGGCCAGTTGATTATGTTGGGTTGCACTGAATCTTTTCACTTCATGCTTAGGCAATAGGCACAGTTGAAGAAAACAAGAAAATGGTCTTGAAATATTTACGGAAGGGGATGTCTTTGGCACTTAATAGTCTAAATACCTTTTTCCTCATTACAATTTTTTTGGAAGAGACAACAAAACAATAGCAGCATTTATACAATGAGATACGTTTGGTGGGAATGCAGTTGCTGCTTAGAATGACCAAATTTGGAACATGATCCAGCTGCCAGTTGAATTACAGCTGTACTATGATCAAAATACATACCAATTTCCAAAGTTATTATTGGGAACGGGTACCAAAGAAACCAGGGGCCTGCAGTGACGGGCACAGAGGGGAGAACCGGGATGACCTGTGGCACATATAGGGTTAGGCTGCAGGACATTTAAGGTTAGGATGTGGGAGATGGTAGGTTAGGGTTAGGATGCAGGAGATTGATGGTTAGGGGTTGGCTGCAGTAGATGTAGGGTTAAAATTAGGTTAATAGGAGAGGAGGGTTAGGGTGAGGATTATTAAAAGGGTTAGGGGAAAATCTTACCTTTCGGAGAAGCAGGATTCCCATCTTTTCACTTATGAATTTACAGCAGTCACATCGGACCAGCAAACCACACCCAGTTTTGTGTGTGTAAAGGAGTATTGAAAGATCATTGGATTCAACAGTGCAGCAATTTAATTGCAAGAGAGTGTAGATGATGATGATATTATTTTCCCTTTTATAAAGAGGTTTCAAGTGGGAAAAATCCAAATAGTCATTGTTACCTACTTGCTTGAAAATGATTAGTACCATGATAGTTATGGTTCCTTTCCTCAGTTTTATAGAAAACCTTTGATAGCATTTTTGGTTTTAGTTGTATTCCTGTCTTGAAAATGTTCATCTTTTTTCATTTATATAAGCTACTGTATATAAGCTACTGTGTATAAGCTACTGTGTATAAGCTACTGTGTATACCGTTCCAAATGTGGGAGTCGGTTTAATGCTTTTGTGTAATAATTTCACTATCCAATTTTAACTCTATTACAATTCTTCACCATCAGAATAATACAATGGCTTATGCGAGTAAACGCACGGGAACCTTCTAATCCCGTCATTTGTGCCCATTCCTAAAGTTTATCTGCATGCGTTTTACTAGCTTGGAACTTCATTTTTTTTTTGCATCTCTTTAGAAGTGTGCAGCAGTGTGAAAGAGCAATGTCAGGAGGCCAGCTGTAACCGAGCTTGAATAAGTCTGAATTGATCATTTCTGCAGGATTTGTTCACACACGATATATGCCCCAGGAGTGTAAATATGCATTTGCTTTTATGTATTAAATTATGAAACTGTTAATTGGTGCCAGAGCATCCTGCAAAAAGTTCTTTGCAGAGCCAAAATACAATCATAATTAGTAATTGAAGGTTATAAAGGGCAGTCTGCACACAAATTAAAATGGGATTTCACAAAAAGTATGTAATTGCAAAAATAATTGTAAAAGGATGTTACGGCAGAAGACTAACAATTCATGTCAAATAGAACTTTTCATAAATAATTACAAATAACTAATGAGACTGGTGTTATGGGAAAACATTGCTTCATTGGAAAGGCTAGCACATGCAACACTAATGTTGAATAACATCATTACAATGACATCCCTTATGCCTGGCACTGAGGAAGACCTGGTGGAGACATCGCTGGAGTGTTATAGATCTCAAAAAGTGAGTTGATATTATTGTGATTGCATCTGTGTGTGTGTTTGTGTGTGTTAGGAAGCTGCCGGAATGCAGGCAGGTAACAGAGCATGACGTCCGGTAGTAGGTGAAACAACTGGGAAATAAAATCTGCAGCTGTTTATGGGCAATGGAGGATTGCAGTTCTCCTGTCATGCTTACCTAATTGTTTTCATTTAGGGTTTGGTCACTTTTATTTCCCATAAATGTGTCCATAAATGATTTGACTCCGCACTAATCTTAATGTTTTCTTAATACTTACATTCTAGCAGACGTGATGTAGATTTTTTTTTTATAGAGCTGTATTGGAATAGTGTTACTTTATACTACATAATATGCTACAGACTCATCTGATGATTGGTTATACAGGTTTCCATATCATTACAGAAAATACAAGGCTAATGTTGCCTGACATACTCTCAGGTGATGTGGTGGATGTTTAAGCCTGGAGTATGATGGTATATTAATGAATGGAACTGTTCATCTTTAACAAGTATAGTGCATGCAAGAATGCCTTTATAATCATCTAGAATTGTATACTACATACAGAAATCCCTTCATTTGGTTTCCAGATCTGAATATATCTATTCCTAAATTTTATTGAATTGTAGATGTAGAGCAGTATGTATTTTCCGTAAATAATATTCAGACATGTAGATATATTATTAGTCTGTTATTGTATTGTTTTGTGTCTGTGAGAGTTTGTAGATTGGTATCATTATTTATTTGTGAGGAGCTTCAAAACTCTACTTAATATGGAGTGTAAGATAGAGAGCGCTGCTTGTTCACCGTGCTGCAGTACAACTAATAAAGTTTTCCTTCATTATACATACCTAAAGTCAACAGAACTTTTCAATGTAGCTGTTAGACATGGATAAACCATAACACACTTCTGTTCCTCCCAGCTACATGCAGCTCCTGATATAGTGTACTCCTTTTCTGACTAACCACTCCGTTTTTACTATGTGGGGAGGGGGATTTGACTTCTAGCCAATCCGATTCAGGCAATTGGAAAATGCCCCTTTTATGGAAGTCTGGATTCAGTCCACAGTTGGTAGTTTAACTTTGCTTCTATAGTTTAAAATCCTTTTACCCAAGATTCAGGCTTACTCCTTATCCAAAAGTAGGGTGTGACTCTAATCTGGAGTGTATCGCGCAGCATGGATCGTTACATGTTTTTAGCATTTCCTAATGTTAACATTTTTTATTATTCTGAAAGTAAAAGTTATATACCAGATCTGAAAAAAAACAACACATTGATCATTTCAGTTAAATTAGATGAAAATCCTTGAATAGTTTTGTCATTTGCCTGTAAATATGGGAGAGCGGTCCTGACACTGAGAATCATTGCAGCTCTTTAGTTGTCAGTTACAATCCCTGCCTACTCATTGCCATTTCCCTCGGTAATGATAAAACACAGGTAAGGGACACCTACACATATCATGCCTTTCAGGTACAGTCACTGTGAGCCCAGCAGAGGGCAGAAGGGGTTGAATATTCTACAGAGATATATTAAGCAGAGGATCAGACTTAGCAGTGCGTGCCCTGAAGACAGCTCAGCTTATATAAAAGATCGGAAACAAGGGTCCTTGCTGCCTGCATTACGAGAATACAAAGATGTCACAATTACAGGCAGTTCACACTTTTGTATCTGTACCATTTAATGAGCTGCCTCCAGAGGTGACTGCATCACCTCAAACACTACAGTTTTTCACTGCGGAACTGACATTTCTCCACTCAATTTAGATGACTTTGTTAAGCCGTATTTATAGTTAAAAGAAGACTTCATTGTTACTGTCTCTGAGTGGTATAAAATTGTTTATTACAAATGCCATTCTGAGTATATTTATAACAGTTGCTGACTTTCCAATATTTTAATTAACAAATTCCAACTCACCTAGTATCTAAATGCAGTATAATTAGTATGCACACAAGAAATAATGATCCTTTTACTGTAAAAACCACCATATGGATGGTGCTAGTAGATAATAGACTGTATATTACAAGTTTACAGTGGAAAGAGGTGTATGTTAGGCTTGGGACCATCCAGCTGTTTCTGGACTAAAACTCTCAGATTACTGTGTCACTTTCTTGATTACATTTGCATATACTATTATTAACTGACAGCTGCCACGATGGATAAGGAAAACACATATAAAGTCTTGTGTTGTGAAACAAATTAAAGGGATGGAGCATGTTCTCTTGTTAATGACCTTGCTGGATATACAGAACAAAAAGCACTCAGTGCTGTATGACCTCGGATAATGACAAGAAAAAGCTGCTAGTTAAGTGGGGCAATCTGAACCTTGGAAATAAGACTATTGCTAGATGGTGGGACTCAGTCTGTGGTAATTATATTTTTATAATGATCATAAATAATGTATATGTAAAATAAAAAACAACTTCAGAATGGCTGAAACAACATTTTATATAGAGTGATTGCAAAAATAATCACCTCAATAACTTGCTAGTTCTTTTACAACAGATGATTACTTTTGCAAGCTAATTCCTTTGAGCAGTGGATTAACCGTGTTGCTCATGTCCAGCACTTCCATCTACAGCCCCAGCTTAGCGGGTGGCTGAGGTGTGGTTTGCTGGTCCGATGTTTCTATTTTTGAAGACTGCGTTGATCCAGCAACATGTGAAGATGGGCATCCTGCTTCTCCGAAAGGTAATATTGTGCCCTAACCCCAACTCTTTTGCTAATCCTCACCCTTACCCTCTTGCTCTATTACCTTAACCCTCCATCTCCTACAGCCTAATTCTAACCTTCCACTTCTCTTACCCTAAACTTAACCCTCCATCATGAGAGATATAAAAGCCTGCAAGAGTGTGTGAAACACATTCATATTTTCCCACTCTTTGAGACTCTTTGTTCGTTTCACCTGCAATGATTAATATTGTTTTATTTGTAAATAGTTTTTATTAGAGTCTTGGAACATACAATAACAGTAGATGTTATCACTAACATTTTCAGGTTACAGCTATTAGTAGCGATGAATGAATCACATGTTAAAACCAGATTCAAACAATGGTCATTAGAGATAAATGAACAGCAATAACATGAGGTAAATTAGGTAGCAGTTTGACTCTTAATTGAGTTTTGTTTACATAGAAGATAAAGAAAGAAAGAAAGAAAGGAAGGAAGGAAGGAAGGGAGAGAGAGGGGGAGGGTAGAGTAGAATATGGTAAGTAGACATGGATAGGGCCTAGTAGGATATGTTACCCTTATTGTTTGCAAGCTATCAGCTTCATGATGTTAGGGCTATATCGTATTGGTAGGTCTCAGTTAATCTTTCTTAGTTTATGAAGGTGGGAGGTATGTGAGATGGAGGGGGAGTATTTAATATGTT
This sequence comes from Limnodynastes dumerilii, assembly GCA_011038615.1. Lineage (NCBI taxonomy): Eukaryota > Metazoa > Chordata > Amphibia > Anura > Limnodynastidae > Limnodynastes > Limnodynastes dumerilii. Next base: position 113,958 of record WWET01000322.1, read on the forward strand.
TTTATATTTATCTGCGGCTTGGAACTCCAGCCAGTAATGCCAAGTGTTTCTAAAGCGCTCATATCCCATGCTTGGGTTTGAGGTGAGATCATTCATATCCATGAAGAAGTTAACTCTATGAACCCATACTAAAACAGTGGGGGGGTTTACAGATTTCCAGTGCATGGGTATGAGGCTTTGAGCTGCAGTGTTGTAGTGTTCCAGTGCATGGGTATGAGGCTTTGAGCTGCAGTGTTGTAGAAGCATTTAAACTGAGATAGAGCAGTCAGACACTTGAAACAGCCAAAACATGTGTCCCATTGGGGTCGCGTCACCAGCAATATCCGACGCCAGGGAGTGTATGGTTGCCCAGTATGGTTTAATAATGGGGTTGCTCAACCAAATGTGGAATGGGTCTCCTGGACCAAGATTGTAGCGCCAACGCTGATTGGGGTATGACGGGATCATTTGGGGTAGAATATCAGGGCATCTGTACTATCTGGATATAAGTTTGTAAAGGGTCTCCACTACAGAGATACTAATGGAGCGAAGAGAGATACATTGAAAGATTTTATTCCAAGTGTCCTCCCAAGTGGTCTCCCCTAAATCTCTTTGCCAGGCTTTGGTGAATTAAGGTAAATGTGGGTATAGATCGTCTAGGATTTGACCATATATAGTAGAAATAGTATGATGGTTGTTGATGTGCCGAGCATAGGTCCTCAATAGGAGTTTGTGGTCTCCAAATATTTATGATGCCTTTTGCCACAATGAAATGGCTAATTTAGACATAGCGCCAGTACTCTTGTCTTGGGAGATTCCAGTTCGCCTGCAGATCCGAAAATGTGTGAAGCCTTCCCCGATCCAGTAACTGGCCAATGCGGAATAATCTTTTTTGACCAAATGCGAAATGCCCAAGATGAAAGACCAGGTGGGGAATCCTTATTTGCATGGAAGGAAGTAAGAGGAGATGTTGCTGCCTGTGCGGGTTTAGAAGAGTAGGGGAAATTGTGGGATGTGGAGCTACAGAGATGGATGGTACCCATGGCAGCAGAGCAGTCGAGGAACTAACATATGATTCCTCAATTTGGATCCATTGTTTGGACATAGTTCCTCGACTGCAGTCTAGGATTCTATTTAAATGTGTGGCTTTATAATATTGGAGCCCTCCCTTTCCCTTCCGCCTCATAAGCACATCCAATTTCAAGCAGGGATGTCGATCATTCCATGCAAATGACATGTTATAGATTGTAAGTTACAAAACCAGCTCGGGGGGATAAAAATGGGGAGGACCTGCATAGATTAATATTGTTTTGTGATAATATTTAGGTGTTTTGATTTGGTTTTGACACCTGTTCCCAATAATAAGTTTCATAATGCAAAGTATTTTGAACATGGCAATTAGACAGGCGGCTATATGTTTGAAATTTGGTTCTAAACGGCAACTGCATCCCCATCCAAAAACCCCCTGTGGCTGCCTATTAACCTCTAATCATGCAACTTTTTGTATTAATTCCCAAGTGAACTTGGTGTTAAACTTGCTTAGTGTTTTTGCTACAAATCCTACTATGTTTTTAAGGTGTGATCAATCTATGCAAGTGTTGGTGTGTTGCTGTTCTATATCAGTGTGTAGCAGACATTTAACTTTATATGGTTTTAATTGTCTTAATTGATCCATCTCATAGCTTTTTTACATTTATGTGTTGTTAATAAATAAACAATTGTTTTCCCATTTGAGTCGCTCTATTTGGTATGTCATTTCAGCCATGCCGAGGCTTGTTTTTTTTTTTACATATATGTTTTCTACAGTCTAAGTTGCTGGCTTTGCACACAAGAGTTTTTGTATGAAGTCTTTAATATACTAATGTATAGCTACCTAATATTCAAGCACTTTCTAAAAATCTGTTGATAAATAAATAAAATAGACAGCTGGTTCCATCATACAGACAGACCACTGTATCTATGCTTAAAAAGCATGTGGTACATTTTTTATTTATTTACGTTTATTTTTTTTTATTATGTCCGATGCTGAATCACCGCAGAATCCCAACTGGATACGGTACAGAAATCAGGATTGTAAGTAAGGGTTGAAACCAGTCCTTACTGTTCTATTTACAAAACTTACCCCTCCACAAAGGGTCATTCCATGGCATATCTTCACAGCTTCCAACCCGACCATCTCAGATTTTCATGAAATTTGGTAAGATGGGAGATGACATAAAGTAATTTTCATATGCAAAATTTTAGCCATCGGTGATATGCGGTGTTCACGCATCAGGGTTGCAAACATGACAAAAAGTGTAAAATGTATTCTTGCATGCTCAACTAAAATAATCATAACTTTTGCTTCTGATTGTGGTAGAACTTTAATGTTGGTCTTATTTTGAAGTTGAGGGACCTGTTTTTATAAAAAAAAATTCAAGGTCGAATGATCCTTTCAAACTTATATGTCCATATGCTATACAGTCAAATACAATCTCTCTTTGGTATAAGTTTCATTTTGGGAAAACATAATATATATAATTTCGAAGAGACTTACAAAAGAAATGCTGTACATACATTAAATATATATATCTATATCTTGAGCATTAGCAACATGTAAATGTAACTGCTCTGAATGTTTGCTGTTTTTAGAGAGTAAAAAAAATAAATTGTGATTATTGGGTGAAAATATAACTGAAGTTAAATAACATTTGGAAAATCTGTGAACAGATAACCTATAAATGAGCATAAAAATATTTAAACAACTGGTATAATTATAATATTAATAATGAATAAAAAAAATTTGGCCAAATCAGCCTTACTTAATTCTGTCCCAGTAGCAATTGTGACGGCGATGCGGAACGTGGCAGGAAGCACTTCCGCTATGGGGTCATTCCGTGCCAAATCACCACAAAAAAAGTAAGTGGACTGACTCGAGCCCCATAGCAAAGAGGCAGGTTCCGAATCTGGATGGCGGAAGAGAGGATCTGGATGCGCTGTGCTGCCTCTCTAACTGAGGCTTGAGCATTGCACCCGTGGGTGTATCAGAACATATTATCCAACCTAGGGAGGTCTTGGAGAATTTGTATAGTGAATATTCCTTGCCAATGCACACTTAAACAGGATGCATACATATAGCTTCACAATGTACATTTATCCATGTGTGTAAATAGTTTTTAAATGGATTCACAAGAAAATTTAACAAACATAAACAGTACAAATAAACTGCAGTGGTTGTTTTAACATTAAGTCTGGAAGACGCCAATTTCTCATACACTGCACAGCATTAATAAAGTCCTACCAAATGGTTGGGTGAGTTTGGGGGGGGGGTCCAGAAAGATACAATCTTTTTGGATGAGAAAGGGGGCTACAAAATGATGGTTCCTGGCTGCAACGTTAGCATTTGTTGGGGTGTATTAGGGACTCCAATTAAGCTGTAGGAACATCTCAAGGATGATCAGTGGAAACAGGATGCACCTGAGCTCAATTTTGAGCTTCATGGCAAAGGCTGCGATTACTTATGTACATGTGATTTCTTGTATTTTTTAATTTTCAATAAATTAGCAAAAATCTCCCAAAAACTTTTTCACGTTGTCAATATGGGGTATTGTGTGTAGAATTTTGAGGGAAAAATTAATTTATTCAGTTTTGGAATAAGGCTGTAACATAACAAAATGTGAAAAAAGTGAAGCGCTGTGAATACTTTCCGGATGCACTGTAAGCAAACATGTTTTATAAACATATACAGCATCATTAAACATTATGACAAAAATTAATGCAAGACGCATAGGCTAGCTAAGAACCATGCAGAGATTAACTTAAGAATGGTTGGGGGCATTCTTATCTTTGTCTGTGTGTATGTTAGTTCCTGCAAGGTTTTCTTAATTGTGAATCATTCCTAATTCTCAAGGAACACCCATACTATACATCAGTAGCCAGAGTGCTACCCATTTGCATGAAGTCTTGCCCCTCTAGCTATGCATGTGGATGTCATTCCGTTCCGAAGCATGACTCAGTCCTAAGTAGCTGTTCTTAACTTAGAATCATTCAGCCATAGTTTCTGTGTATAGTTTTCAGTTGTGGGCATGCTCAGTTTAACTGTTCTTAAACATATCCATGAAGATTCTGTTCTTTCTTAATTGAATCTGGTCCAGTATATAGGGATTATAGTTATGTATGTTAGGCACACTACATGATGCGGTGAGGAGAAGGAACATGGCATACTGGAGCTTTTGGTACTACAAGCATCAGCATGCCCTGCCAGCCATGAGCATACTAGTGCTTCAAAGCTACATGTAAATGTGTAAACCAACGTTGTTTGTTTGTTTGTTTTAGGAAATCTGACATTGACAGTGGCATTAAAGGGACCCATTAAATCAAGAGTAAATTCAGTCCTTGGGTCCTTAATATGGCGATGTCCGGTGGTTTTAAATCACTGCACATCACAAACCTTAAATTTCCCCCCCTGGACTCTATTTACATTATGATTGAATTCATTTATGTGGTCATAAAATAGATGAAAACATAATATTAGTGAAAGTCTATTTCCACCTTTGTGTTCTACAATTTGAATGCTGCATTTGGAGACATAGTCAGCTCCTATGATGGCAGCTATGGTATGTGAGGCGATTTGAGTGCAATTTGAATATGGATCAGTCATTTTCCTCATTTTGTTTGTCGCTCTACCTCATTCATGGTTTGTTTGTTTTTCCTCTAGTTAATTGTCTAATCTGCTGCACATTTAAACAGAAATTACATGTAAGTGGAAAACACATTAATGGATAGATTTGTAGTCATGAAATCTGTATAATCTCTGACAAATAGAACAAAATAAATAAATGGCTAATTAAGCCTTGAATGCTTTATAAATAGTAGCACATAACGAGTTACTTCATACAGAGAAACAGTCTGTAGTCAGTGGGGGGTATGATTCATATACCAACTTTATGAAATATTACTATAGTCTGCCTTATTGAGGCACATAGGGAAAGCCGATCAATTAATGAGATTGACGTTTGGAAGCAGATCATATGCTCTGTACCATAATATGTGGATCTGGATGTGCTTGGCATGCTGTCAAATGGATTAATATTTGTTCTGTATTTTATTCTCTAGAGATAAATCCATATGATTATAAGTACAGTTTATTGGTCTTTTATGTTACCCAAACAATCGTTTTGGAATTTTTCATATATCCATTTGTCTTTAGAAAAGAAAAGTTCTTTAACATTTTCAAGTCATTTTACAGTACATACATAAATAAAGCATAGTAGTTAATTGATAATCCAAAGAGCAGTGGAGCAATAATGCCAACAATTATATAGGTAAATCATGGACCCAAACATTTGAGGACTTTATATTGAGGATTTTATGAGTGTCTTCAAAATCCATCCTACCTACGTACTAAAGCAGGCTTGGCCAATTTGCAGCTCTCCAGGTGTTCTAAAACTACAACTCACTGCATGCCTTTTCATGCTTTTTGCCTATGCAGCTAAAGCATGTTGGGACTCATAGTATCACAACACCTGGAGACCTCATGTGTGGCTGTATTCCGCTCCTAACTCACCCATCCTGCACTGCAACCCGCCCCTGTTTTTAGGATCCTTATGGACTTCCTTAACTAACCGTGCGTATTTTGCTTCTTAAAAAGGAAAATATGCATGGAGATCCCTTCCCCTGCCCTCCCCGGCTAATTTAAATACCTTCCTCCACCCACTCTTCTTAAAAATGGGCTGAGGCTGCTGTAGCACGTCTCTTCCTTGTTAAATATCTACGTGCGGTCTTTAAATGCTGTACATAGATTGTGTAAATTACCTACTACGCAAGCTGTGAGTCCAGTCCGTTTACCAGGCATGCACTATGGTGATTATTTGTCCAATCTCCTGATAATTGGATGATCGGACCAATAATCACTTTAGTGTATGGCCAGCACAAGGAAATTGTGTATTTATTTGTGCTAATAAAGTTGAAACCTTTGGCCTAGTTTACATTTTGTTTTTATAAGAAATTATTTTCCATATAATTTCTTTGATGTATCCAGTCATGTTTCCACTGTTAAAGCTGACTAATATTAATTATATTAAAACAAATAAAACTAATTTTAATATGATAAAATAATAATAAATGTTGCACAATAATTCTCAAGTGTCTATTTACGAAATGCTTGAGTTAATATTCTCTGTACTTAAACTTGATGTGGGCAGGTGTTAGGTGTATGTTAGGCAATGCAACTTCATGTTCAATATGTCTTATGCTGCTAAATATTTGTGCTAGCATTATGTTGTTCAGTACAGCATGATTGAACATCATAAGGTAAGAAACTATGGCTTCTTACCATCAATATCTTTTAAGAAGTCTTTTAGGTCCTGTTTGACTTATTTGTTCCCCAGTTTCTATGGTTCACTCCAGAAATCAAACCTACAGAACATGAAAGAGATTACCACTATATTGGTATGGAACCACATCCAGACGTACGATTTTACTGCACTTAGAGGTTTGAGAACAGAAGTGACAGGGATTAGATGTCTGATCACCGCTGTATTGAGCCTTCCATGCGGGTAAGGAGGAGTCAGTCCCTTCGCACACAAGAACATATGAACTTTGGATCCTATCTTAAGATTCCTGTGCTATGCTCACTTTACACAGGAGTGACTTGGAAGTCTGTATACAGTGGACGGCGCTTAGCACATCCTTCCTGTTCAGTCTATATAT
>WWET01000322.1:134011-163622 GCA_011038615.1 Limnodynastes dumerilii
CTTTTTTGTATATATATATATATATATATATATATATATATTTATTTATATATAGGTGTATATTCTCCTAGCTATTTTAAACCATCTACCCCAACCCCCCTTAACTAAAAGTGAAGTTTAAAAGCTTAAAGTAAAAAAAACCCACAAAGCTTACCTTAAGATCCTGGCTATGAGAGAAGATCTCAGGTCTCTTCAGCCGGGGAGGTCACATAACATGCTGTGAGGGGAAGTCTCTCTCACAGTGTGGATGACTCATCGCTGTTGCAGAGCTGGAGACTTCCTGTCTCTAACTGCAGGGGATGACTCATAGGCGGTGAGTGAAGGATTTGTGAATTGCCATAGAGGGAGAGAGACTGCAGAAGCTACACGCTTTGGACACATTTGAAAGCGTGCCTGACATTTCTCATGCGTCGTAGATGCCCACACAGGCGTTAACACTATCACTGTGCGGAAGTATAATATATAATTTGGGAATAGTGATGTGAATGGGGTATAATATGTAATGTGGATAGAATGATGTGACTGGGGGGGGGGAGCAGTGACAGTGGTGTCATTGTGGGGTACAATTTGTAATGTGTGGGGAGTGGTGTGTCTGTGGGTATAATATAATGTGGGGAGAGATATGTTTTAGTATAGGTAACAGATGGTTGAATCAGAGAAACGTTATGATAGTTCCTCTTTTAAAATGAATATAAAAAAACTAAAGTAAACTGGTTTTTTTTATTTATAAATATACTAGTTTAAGCTAAAATGTTTATGAAGATGTTTATATTGTAGTTACCCCAAAGACAACATTTCTTGGTTCCTAAATGCTAAATTATCAAGGAAAAATAAAGCATCTTTGGTTGCCTATTAAAAGATACAGCTTTCCTAACGGATGTTTTAAGTGTAGTCACACAGTAGCTATAAATCTGTACATGTTAAATTATTCTATTGTAGTCTTCAAGTGTTTAATTTTTATACATCTGTTCTATAATTGCCAAAATGTATGACCATTTTCTTCTGGAATAAAAATATCCTTTGTAATATATATTTTTTCTTATTATTGCTATTTAGACGCATAATCGTAAATTCAGCTTACTGTCATTTGGCATGTTAATGAGCTTTAGTTTTTATTACGTTCTCTCCTATTTGTCTCTATTACTAGCTAAACTAATGTCTTATTTGCTTTTCTAGTGTGTACAGCACATCTATACACATAAGACAGATAACTTTGTGGGAAATTCCTATATTGCCAGGTACTCTTTAGTGTTAATGTAAGACACATGGAGATTTTTGTGTCCCTATTTATGTAAGCAAAGGGTGAGAGCAGCTTATCATATTGCTGATTAGTTTCCATACAAACCACTCATACCCACTAGGTAGTTGGAACCTTATCTACTTCAGGTGGCTAAAGATGTATAACCCATGGGCCAGATTTACTAAGCTGTGGGGATTTTCCCCATAGCAACCAATCAGATTTTAGCTGACCTTCTCTAGTATGCAAATGGAAAGTGAGAGTTAGAGTATGATTGGTTGCTATAGGCAACATCTCCTCTTTTCCAAATACACAGCTTAGTAAATCTGGCCCTAAATTTCTTCAATTTCTGTGGTAAAATTTTTTTAGATAAACAAGTATGGCGAACATATCGGCCAATGAAGGAGCTGCTTGCTTTTGACTGACTGGTTATCATAAATTGTTTTACCAGCTGTTCCGTATGGAAGCAGTTACGCTTCTACTTATTAGATATTATAAGCTAAAAACCTTAAGTGCTTTCTCCAAAAGATCCATGGGTAATGTACACTGGCAGGATTAAATGTAATAACATGTTAAGATGGGCTTGACAAATACCAGTCACTACATCAGATAGTAATTGAGACCTGGTGACTAGCATGCTACAAAGGAGAAAGCAGTTCATCTATGGAGTGACCTTGTGTCCTCCTTCTCCCCTTTTTGCCTGCTGAAACGGCTGCAACGGAAATACTGTCTGTCCCAGCAGTTTCAGTGGGCAAGGGATTAGTGACCGCGGGAGGACCTACCCTATGAATAGCATCCAAGTAGTTCCCCCCTTGTCATCAGGCAGACAGCACACACTGGGAAGAAACAGGACGTCTGAGTAGATAAGGAAACTTTTTTTATTTTTTTATGTTAATGGAGGTGTGAGCCCTGTGGTAAAAAAACACTGGTCATACAAGAAATAAAAATACAAGCAAACACTTTTGTTATCCCTATTATAATGCCAAAACCCAAGTAAAAACAGAATTTCATATGTGGCATGAGAATAGGATTTCAAACTGGATGTTGGGATTCAACGTTAAAGTCCTTCATTAGTGCTTTTGTAGGACTGTGAAGGCTGATTTTTTTTTTTGTACCTTAATATTTAGTATTTTCTATTCTTACATATCATATTTAGTAAAAAAATTAAGTTTTTTTTGATGTTGCTATATTTACTGCTGATAGGGGGCATTACTCATAATGAACTGTTATTAAGGCTGAACATATGTAAACGTTCTGTGATATTGATGAAACCTCTGTGAGGTGATTGTAGGTCAGCTGCTTGATGCTCTATAATGTTCCGTTATGGATTTTGTAAACACAAAGTTCATGCTCTGTTTGTAATATCATCCATTCAAGGTGATGATCAGTCTGTAAATGTAGAAACCCAAAATAGCAAACATTTTTTTTATGTGATACCAAATAACACCAATTGAGACGCCATGGAGACAATCTAACAGTAGATCATCATCGGGTCACAGCTGTGGTTAACATAATTTATTTAAAGGAACACCTATGCTTCTTAAAGCTTCTTGTAAAATGTATTAAAAAATTGTAAAAATAGATTGAAGGCAAAATGATACAAATTATTAAAGGAATGAAATATGTTCATATAAATTTGACTGCTGTAAAATTCACTCCAGCAAATGTTTCTTGCAAATGGCATTAAAAGTTGCCAGGTGGGAGTAGCGTATGTACATGTAGTGGCAAGATTTGAACTCATAACTCAGTGGTTGAAAGTCAAGGACTCTACGTGAAGAGTATATACTAACCATTTGCCATATTATTTAATAATCGCACAATGATAATGTCCACCAAATAATAAAAACAATTATAATTGGTGTTATTTGATGTGGGCATCATTATTGACCCGATAGGTTGAATGCTACAACTACTGCTGCTATTACTACTTATAAAACTGCTGCTACTACTGATAATACTACTACTACTAATAAATAATTTTGGCAATGTAAGATATAAATAGTAAGTTTGGGCCTGATTCACACTTAAGAACGCGATAGGTACCTAAATATACGCAACTAATAGCAATGATACTCCCTCGGCACGTTCACGGTTTTTAGGTTCTTATGTTACTTACGAGTGCAATAGGGCTCCCCTAACTGTAGGTTCGCATTTGAATGCGTAGGGCGTCTTCTTAGGAACGTAACTGCATAACCGCGCCTTCATTTGGTCATTTAAATGCCTCTCTCCACCCAAATCTTCTTATCTGCCTAGTTCATTATGCATAGAACGCCCCTTTTTACGATGTTACTACGAACGTAGATATTTTAAGTTCGTAGCGTATAAGCACGGAATTTGCGAACTTAAGTCCAACGCAAATAGCGTATAAAAGTTACTACGCATGTGCAGTGCATCCGTTCTTAAATATACGCACCTAAAAACATAAGAATTCTTAAGTGTGAATCAGGTCCTTTGTTAGCATTGTTTAATGATTTTATTCTTGTTTGAGGATTATCCTTGTCTAGAGCATTTAAAGATCTATCTTTGACTTGACTGTCAGATAAAATGCTATAATGGTGTTTACGGCAGGGAGATTAATAGGATTTAGAAAAGTGTTTCTTTTGGATGGGATTTTTTGCTCTAATGAATTATTAGTATAAACGATGCTTTGGTGTCAGCATTGCATGTATGACACAGGGATTCATGAAGCGCTCTTCTCTTTTCCCTTCCAGGTGTCAGATAAGTCTGTGGAAGCCTTTGCTGAACACTGTCCAGATCTGCAATATGTAGGCTTCATGGGCTGCTCTGTTACTTCTAAAGGAGTTGTGCATCTTACCAATGTAAGTAAACTATCTAGGAAGCCTGGTGTATTCTAATTCATGGACGTCACTTTTTCTGTGTTTAATTTATAATGAAGTTACTGGTTTATAAAAACTATTTTCATTAATTACTTTATTAAGATTAAAATAATCCATTGATTAACAGAGTTCAGTAATGCTTGTTATAAATAATTTTGCTTCTGGCTGGCTTAGGAAATCAAAAGAAATTATGTTATTTTTTTTGTTTAAAACCAACAAAAAATGATAAGAAAACAAGCCAAACTAAAGGCACTATGTGTTCCTGGGCTCAGTGTCTGATGGAGTATTAATTCATTGTAAGGAATATGTGTTATGTATGGGATACAACTAATTCCAGCATTTACCTGTAGCATTGTTATCATTTCAAAAAAATATGCATTCATTTAGTTTGTTTGTTTAGTTATTTATTTTATTTTTTATTTTGTATTTGAAGCTTAAAAAGCTTTCCAGTCTTGACTTGCGCCACATTAATGAACTTGACAACGAGACTGTGATGGAGATTGTGAAGAAGTGCCGAAATCTCACGTCTCTGAATCTTTGCCTGAACAGAAATATAAATGACAGGTAACGCATGCAATAAATGCACTTAACCCAGTGTAAATTCCTGTCACATTATTACAGATTGTTTGTTGTAACAAAGGACAACGTATTTATTATATTTGTTAACAGATGACTGTTATTTTGCTTTTGTGGTCGCGTGTAGAGCATAATTACTATAGTGCAGCAAAATAAATGTTATCACTAAACATCTGATTTATCAATAGCTGATCATCCTTTTAGTCCTTCAAAGTATCAATGAACATGAATTCTACATTTATTTCTTTTATATTTACAAGATTTACAGAATTGCCACAAACCATCAAATAATACGTGTAATGATTAAAGTAACATTTGCGTGCAAGTGACCAGAATGTTAAGTAGTAGTGGCATGTTACACCTAGGTATCCAGTAAAGGAATCTGTGTAGACTGCACTGTTTACCAAATGCCGCTCAGAAAATGCAACTTTAGAAATAGAGACAGCTGAAAACTACATTTTTTTTAAAGTGTTATTTTTTTTATAACTTTTTTTTATGAATGGGTAAGTATGCCCATCGGCCTACTCACCCATTTATTCTGAAATGCCACCGCAGACCCGTGGCACCTGCTGCACCAACTGGAGGTTAATATGTTTCTAGAGGAGTTTTAGGGTGAGGGTGCAGGGATGGGAGTTTTAGGGTTAGGTTGTGGGTAAGGGAGGGTTAGGGTAATGGAAGGGCAGGGTTAGGGTAATGGAAGGAGAGGATTAAGATAAGGGTAATATAAGGGAAGGATTAGGGGTAAGGGTTGGGGTTAAATTCATATTTACAATTCACCGTTGGATCTTCTTTCTTACGTCAATCGATTGCAAGGCAGAAGCAATTGATTGGCTGGGAGAAAACGGTCCTTTCGAAAAAGTGCCGTTCTCAGTGGCGACCCTCGCCCGTATTTAGGGTAACTAATATAGTTTGGAAGTGGCCATTTCACCACATGACCTCATTCATAGTTTCCATTAAAGCAACAGGATTATTTTTATTAAGAGCATAATATAAACCATTTCCCCTTTAGAGATCGTACATCATCTAATAGCTCCCACAGTTTGGAGCCACATAGTAGTACATGACTCCAAGTAACAAATATTGAGCCCAGTCTAGTGGCTGTGCAGTGGGATCAATTCTGGTGACTAGTGTATAAACCTGAACCTGTCCTGGTAATTTATCTATTGGATAACCTGTAATGCTGACATTTGACATGTATCTTATAGCAAACACAGTAAAATAAAAATGTATTTCAATGGTGTGATTTATATGTGGAAGTTAAAATGTTTGGTATTATTGGCCTGAGGGCATGTTTTGCTTCTTGGTCTGACATTGACAATCTGGGTCAGTGTTTATATCTGGAGATTGCTCTTATATCTATAAATGTTTTATATATGGAATATTGTCAAGTCCTCACATTTTCTGTAGAATGATAAATACACAATGACCCAAAAACAAGTGATTAAGAAGCTGCAACAACGTGTGACTTCACAGATCCAGTAAGTAACATATACTTCTAAGTGCCTGAGTTCTGATAGTTCTCCTGCTTGCTTTTGTGTATAGTCATAATTGTTTTACATGGTTCCCTATTTTGCTACCATGAATTAATTTATTTTTATTTAATGTTTTTCATTCCCCACCCCCAAGCTCTTATTTTTTTTTCCATCGTCACTGAACATGACATACTCTGACACATATTTTTCACATTTTCTTTATTTTACTGTATCGGCCTGTACTAGGTCATATCTCTGCAGGGATTGACATTATTTGAAATTAAACATGTCAGCTGGCGCGATGCATCTTTCTGTTTTGCTGCCATTGCATGAGATTGTACAGTCTATTTCACCCCCTTAAAGAGGTCCCCAGGGAGTTTTATTTTCATAAACACAGCTGCTGATATTTATATGCCTTTTTATGTTCATTTTCTTTCATGTCTTTGCCTTTTTTTTATTTTTTAAAATTAGTTTTGTATTGTGTTAAATGTCTTTTTCTATGTTCGGTTCTGGATTTTGTCACTTTAAGTCACTAAACTGTTTTCTATTTAAAAAATAAATAAATATATCTGTAGCAATCACTCAGATAATAAAAAAACTTCATTAGAATTAAGGTGCAAGGCTAAATTTTTTTTAAAAAATATGTAACCACTTTAAAAAAAGTGAATCCATTTTGTTGATTCGTTTCGGGACCATCACGGGCTCCTTCATCAGGGAGAGAGCAGGCTCAAATAACGGCAAGGACACAGCAGGTCTATAAAGCTTTACCCGCTTTTTTTTTTCATGTTTTTTGTTTATTTTTATTTGTTGCACTTAGATCACTTTTTGATTTGCTTGTTATGTTTTTTCATGGTATTTGTACTACCTCAAAGATTGTTGTACTGATATGAATTTTTATGGATATTTATGAGAGTATATATTATATTATATATATTATAAACTAAATTTTTCTACCTTTTCTACAACATTTGAGTACTGGCTCACTTTCTTTTAGCTCGCTTGGGGTGCACTACTGGATAACACCACAGGTGCAATAGTGTAAGCAGAAGAAGCACTCCCAGGCTTATTATGAAGAAAGATATTTATTCTGATGTTTCAGGAGTTTACAACCCCTGTTATTATAAGCCAGGGAGAGCCTCTTCTGCTTGTTCTATCTATCTATCTATCTATCTATCTATCTATCTATCTATCTATCTATCTATCTATCTATCTATCTATCTATCTATCTATCTATCTATCTATCATTTAATCAATGCTTGCTCCGGTGCTCTTCCAAAGTTTTTCATGTAAAATTGCAGAGATAGTAGTCAGTCGGCAGTCTTTCTATGGTATTAGCAAGAAATGTCTTTCATACTATTTATTGTGCATAGAATTTCATCATTTCAGCCCCACGCCTGGTTTTCATCAGGTTCACAACAAAAAAACATACGTTTTACACACTCCAAATAATTGTATATATGCAAAAAGACAAGAACCAATGAACGTAGCAGAACCCCAGTCAGAACCATTCTGCCTCTGGACAGGATACCACTGATTGCACCGTTTCCTGGGCTTGTTGCCTATCAACGGGGGCGGGAGTCTAACTAGGCAGGCCGACTACAGAATGGGGAAAGCTAGTGTTGCCAAGGAATAGAGGATCATAATCCTAGAATAATATAATGGCAGGGGATGGACAAGAATGGGAACGCTGTCATTCAAGCTGTAACCGAGCGGCTGTCAGCAGACTGCTTGTCCAATCGCAACTGCTAAGTAAGGAGAACGTAGTCCGTCGGAGCAGGGAGGGACTAATAGACAAACAGATTAACTGTGCCCTATCAAGATAAAAAAATGATATATATATATATATAATTTACTTATTTATTTATTAACCGAGTTATATAGCACTATCAGATTACACAGAGCTTTACAGAGAATATTTTACATTCACATCAGTCCCTGCCCCATTGGAGCTACATAAACGTTTGATAGGCTGCATTTGGGTTATGTCCTCGGTATTGTCCAGATACGACCAGATACTACATTCCATTTCTTTATAGAAATTTTGTGGCCAGGGTCTTTAGCAATGGTTTTTTTAATCTGTCACATTTATTATCTCAAATAGTACACAACAGGGCTGTCCCCTCTTCCCCCGTAATATTTGCTTTAGCGATAGAATCCTTGGCTGCTAAAATGAGAAATTCTGTAGAGTTCTCTGGTTCCATGGATTGCAGTTATTCACACAGAAGGACGATATCCTTCTATTTATTACTGATCCATACAATTCGCTGCCAGCTCTGAATAATATCTCAGACCAGCACAGTCATGCTTCTTTATATAAATTGAACACATTAACGTCTAGCTACCCCTATGTATGCAAAAATAAGAGTTAAGTCTTTCCTGTGATGTTTAATGTCTGAAAATCACGTGTCTGAATGACACATGTAAATGTTCTTAAAATCATTACAAAACTATGTAATATACATGGGGATTGATTATATATATAGTACTTGAGCATGATAATGTCACAAAATGTAAATATACAAGAGGGACGGAATATTGGTCTGAGCAAATATGTGAAAGAACTAATAAACTGATGTTTCTTGATAAAAGTATTAACAAGGCCATAATGAGGGTAGTGATTAGAATAAAGATTAAGAAAGGAATTAAGGAGAGGGTAATGAGGAAAGAATGGGATTGATCCTGATCCCATAGTGCAACTGCTACACAGAAAAAAAACCCCCAAAAAACCCCAAAACACTGTCCTATAGCAAGTTTGCCTACAGACCGTTTAAAATAAGAGGTGTTGAACCAACCTCAGTCAAGCTCCCTCCTGGGGCAGCTGCACCTGTTCCAAATATATGATATATTGAAATAAAAAATAAAACTGTATCAGTCTCTTTTTTTTTTTTATTCGGTACTTTTTTATTGACTTTTTCCACAAACAAAAAATAAACAAAAACACACAAACAGAGGACAAAAACACTAACAACCAAAACAACTCCCCTCCCCTCAGCACTGCTGCTGGAGCATGTAGTATAGTGATAGTAATGCAAGTATTCAAAAGCATAGATTTACAATACAAACTGCATATTTATACAAGTTATAAGGACACAATAGCAAAGATATCTACCCCATTGGGACACGTTTACTCATTTCAGGCTTACCCAGCACCTCAACCCATGGTTCCAATTTTAAGTTTTGAAATGTAAGACTCGGGAATGCTACAAATTGCCCCAACCAAGTAGGCCAGTACATCTAGATCAGCAAAGAGGATTGGCAAAGAAGAGTGGTTCAGTCCTCTAAAAAGAAGAACTATATAGGATCCTCTATAATGTTACTGTATTGTGAAGCATGCCACCTTGAACGGATTTTGTGGTACTTATGAAGGGCCTTTCTCAGAGTGTATAGATATCTCTCGTGCCCCACTGTATCATTAACCAGAGCTATCCATCGCTGCAGGATCGGGGTATCCGGTGCCATCCAGGATCTGGCAATAATAACCTTAGCCATTGTGGACATGCTAAGCACATATTTATATAAAACCGCCCCAAACGTCTCCTCCACTGAAACACCGAATAATACAAGTTGAGGCTCCAACGGAGGTAGCTCCCTAGCAGTGTTCCGAACACATGCCCAAACTCTCTCCCCAGTTAAAGCTTTTTACATAATATATATTAATTGCGACATTCAGAATATTATTGGTTAAAAACATACTAATAATAATCTAATTGTTGACAGTTCTCCAATGGGCCAATCCAATTAGGATCAGTGCAGGGCAGTTGGAATATGCTCCCAAATAGTGTGTGTGTCCACTATATGATAATGCTTGCTGTCGTAGTATTAGACATTGCTTACTGTGTGATTGGCTTAAGAATGTATTATGACAGATGGCATACTTTGGTGTAAAAAAGTTTCACTTTGAATGCAGTTGTTGCCATTGTTAGAACTGGCATAAATAGGTAGGATTGCAGGAACAATTCACTCCAACATGGATGATATAGCTGTAAGATATTGTAACTTTTCTTTCCGCAAATTAAATGACCTTTTTAAAAGTTCTATTTTGTTTTAACTGCAATTGTCTTTGTGTTATATTCAGCTTTGTTTAAAGATCTGAAACGATTAAGTGTGACAAATATACAGAAAGTTAGGTAGTGATTGGAAGCAGGCAGAAATATTTTCATGCCATTGTAAACTGAAATAGTTGTGAGGATGGAACAATTGCTGTATCCAAATAAACCATATGATATAAAGTAGGAATTGACAAATCTCAGGCAGCAAGTTACCATGGCGACCAACAATTTGGACCTGATGCCTGAATTAGCACTTGTTTATTCACAGGGTGACCTCTGTGGTTAGGCTGTGGACCCTTTGACCGCTGTCTGCCTGTTGAAGTGGCTAGGAAAGAAGGGCAGTTTTAATATTATTATTATTAGCATGGGCTACGTGTAGATGTATAAAGCTACACCTCCGTTGTGATGTGTTGTTGTGTGAGCGATGGTGATTCATAGATTTTGATATGATGCTCAGTTTGTGCTGTTTTTCTTCCCACGTACTTTCCAGTTGCAGAAATCTTCAGTTTAGTGTGTCTGGAACTTACTTGTTTACCTTCATCTGTCACTTTATATAATGTGCAGTTTGTCATATTACTAAAGTAATTGCATTTTTTTCTTTGTTGTTAGAATATATGACAGATCTTTGCCTGCCAAGTCACACCGGTATACCATACGACAAACATTGTACTGCTCTGTCACACAGTCCCTCTGCTTTCCACTCTCATGCTGCTCTAAGTGAATCTAGCAGCAGATGTGAGTGGAACACTATAATGGGTCACATTGTGATAACTAATGTCAAATTAACAAGTCTGTAGATCCATATTTTAAAGCAAATGCTTTGTTTTAATTTAGATACATTTTCGCTAACAAACTAGACCTAGGAGACTAGTTACTATCTTCTTTACTGGAATTATACCCAATTAGGCCTAATTAGGTGGCAATTATGGGCAATTAGATGTAATTTTAAAACAAGTCCTTGCTTAAAAAAGTTGCATTGCTTGGCCTAGTGTTCTGTAGTTATTATTTGTCAATGAGTCCTCTTTGTAGCTCTTCAGGGAAGTAGAAAACTGCACTGTGCACATGGTAATATGCCACTTAGCCATATACTTTGCAGCCTTGGAGGGAGCTGTTTCATTAGCGAAAAGGATAGGGTGGTGCCAGCAAATGATATATCTCATAGACGGGCACATCTCATTTGCCACTCACAATACTATAACTCTGTCTCCTCTCCATTCTCAGATAATTATTTCACAACCCTTTCCCTCGCCAGGGCTTGGAGCCCCAGACAGTTTTATATACCTCAGATAGAGTAGTGTTGCTCAGTGTTGTGAGTGTCTAATGATAACACTTGTCTGTATTCAGCCTTCACCTTCTACTCCGTTATATATTCCTAACTTTAAATTATGCAAGGCCTGAAGTTTCTGTAGCAAAGCAGACTATTGGAATTCCTTCTTGTGACAATACGGCTGCATATGACGTATTGTTATCAGGTGCCTAAGAGGATGGACGCAGCCAGACACAGACTGCAAGTTTCATAGTAAGCTGGGTCTCCATCAATACAAGTGTTTGATTAACATGTAATGCATCTTGCAAAGCATTGTGGGGATACTGCCCTCCTTGTACTACAGCAGCTGATAGCATTGAGTCCTTTTACAGCAGAGAAGGAGAGATACAAATGTGTCATTGCCTTTGGGAGTTTTTTCCTCTCCTTAGTCACACTGACATTCTCTTAGTGTTCATTGTGATAACAGATAAATCACTTGTCCCTTTTTGTCTCAGAACCCACAAATGATCCGGTAAGATTATGAGGACATGAAGTCTGTGAACACTATTGTGTGTTATTTCCAGATCTATGTTCTGTGTTCAAATTGCTTGAATGACTATCTATATCGTATCACAACTGAAGGAGAATGTAATACGAAAACATCTGGAGTGCCAGAGGTACAAGGCTTTTTTTTTTAATGGAGCAACACAATGTCACTACTCATGACACCTGGTTATTTTCTGTATCTTTATAGACTGTCTGTTTCCACCCATGCAATAACAAATGTCAGCACCAAATCTTGAATCACTTCCCATAACCAGCCCTGCCGTCGCTGTACCTTTTATACGTCTGTAATAATCTCTTTAGGACCTTCTGCACTTGAATGTCAAAAATAATGACTGCAGCAATCAGACACAATTTAGTGTGCTCAATTGAACTATATCTTTTCAGTAACAGCGATTAATTTAGCCAAGACTTTCACAGCGATTACAAGGCTTATGCTGCTGTAGAAACGCACAGTAATTCAGCTGAAGGGAATAGAAAATAAATACTACAGGATGAAGCGATCTAAATAGTTTTCTAAATTCTGTAGTGAATCAAAATTCTTTGTAACTGCATGCTTAACAGTGGCTCCCAGTATAGTCCGCTACCTACTTTTCAGTGGGTGGGTTTTACTTTCCAGCAATTATGTATTATTGTAGAAGAGAATAATAGAAAATAACTTTTTCTGATTTTCTTTGTTGTTGTTTTTTTTAAAAACTTCTGCCAGCGTCATTTTTCACTTTTCAATGTTCTCTCCTACTTTGATAGCTATTTTTTAACCTACAGCTATTTAACAAGAATATGAATTCTCTGTTGCATTGTGTAACCATCAAAATCCTACCACCAACATTTTCTCTCTTCATTCTCCTGTATACTTCAATTTATTTAAGTTGCAGGCTGCATAGAGCTACAACTACACAGTGTTTGCTGATTTATGTATCACATAAAGTATCACATTTCTGTTGCCACCGTGCTGGGAGGTGATCAACAGGAGCTTAGAGGAGCTGTACTTCGGTGCTGCCTAGGTTTGTCACGCTAACTTTTTGTAACATATATACCTTAAAATGAACAGAGACATTTTCTGGAGCCAGGAAAATCGATTGATCGAATGATCCGATAGATCAAGTGACCTGCTCCTGTTTTTTTTGCCCTTTTGAGGCCACACAATCTGTTGCCCAGAACAATAATCTGTCCGGGCTGGTATGCGTCAGATAATTGCTTGAAGAATGTCTTTACACTTTTTCCTGGGAAACATTAGCGTTAATTATGGACATTTTGTATCACTGATTGTTATGTATGCATTTTATGTGTACTTGCATCCATGTTTTTATTAAGTTCTTTTTCTATAGACTGGATCCAGATTTACCAAAATTGATGATATTTTCCTTTTGCTACAATTCTTTTTGCCAACAGAGTATGTGCGAACACTGCATTCCCTGGATTGCTCTGGATCCAGAGTTCCTTCCTTGACACATTTCTGTAGGGTGGGAAGCGTTAAGCTCTGGATCCGGCCCTATATTTTTTTAATGAGGATTAGTTGTATTTGTGTTATTTGTATTATGTTTTAGACAACCAGTTCAGTCTTCATGTCTGATCGTTACTGTCAAAGCTTTAATGCACATTTAAGGTTAGAGTCTGTGGCATTAAAGCTGTACTCAACTTCTGCTTACAAATCCTGAATCCTTAATTGGTTTTCTTTTACACATACATCCTATACACCGTATTCAAGCTTAAGAAACTCTGGCCTCTTGCGAACAGTCTCTTAAGACCATTTAGGTGCATCGTTTGACCACATGTGGTTCTTAAAGATCCGTGCGGACAAGTGCCATAAGGCACCTAAAAAGGGGGCGGGATGGGGGCAGGGCGGATGAGTTAGGTGCGGGTCTGTGAATCCAGTCCCCTATGCAAAATCATTAGATATTTAGCTGAACACTGTATAATTGCACAATATAAGGTGAAAACACTACGTATACATTGCTAAATGTGTTAATCAGGGGTTGCAGTGTATTGAATTGCTAACTGAAGACCCTCAGTGTACTATAATTATTGTGTATCTCTCACTTCATTAGTCCTTGGCTTTTGGGTATGTCTGAAAATGTAAGCCTTGCTTGACAGGAAAATAAATATACAAAAGTAACCCATAATAGTGTTAACTCCCCTGGGATAGTGCATCACATGGGCATTATTGATGCTGTGTGATGGTGCCTCTTGGCAGTGCCTAAGGACATAAATTGCTTTGGGGATTATTATTTAGGAAAGACGGAACTAGTAGAATAATAAATAAATGCAATGAAAGCACTACTGTGACCTATTTGCAAGAGTGCAGTAGTTAGTTTATGTAGAATAAAAGGACTCGATTACCTTACACAGAAAACTTCTTTGTGTACGATTCACCCATCAGTTAACTTGTGTACATAGAATGGATGTACATCACTGTATATTGACCTTTATGAGATGTCAGTTATCTACATTACTGCCTATATGAAATGATGGTTTCTCAGTCTAAACCCCTATGGCTTATCTGTATAAATGGACAACAACACTTAGGTCATACAGAAAGAGGGTTTCAGGAATGTTTACCATCATTATGAAAACAATTATGTCATTGCTGATTCTGACATTTGCTGGCTCAGTATAGATACACACACGACACACGTATTTTAATGAACCTGTGTCAAAATACCTAAAGCTCAGTGTACATGTATTTTATTGTTTCCCCTCTTTCCCGCACATTGTCTAAGTTTGTGTGTTGCATCCTGTTTCATATAATTTAGTGAGTAGCAGCTGTTGAATAACCATAACAAGGTGTTTATTAGAAGAAAAAGTGGCACGGAAGGTTTACAGAGATGACCATTTTAAATAGCGAAAAAGGAGACTGTCAACACTTATTAGTAAATCTTTAAAAACGGCTGCGGTAGTCATAGAGTAGCAGCCAGCTCCAAAAAGAGAATTGTGGCTACCAGAAAAATGGATGAATATGTATTTTGAGTAATTTATACAGAATCATTTTTATTACTTTTTTATTATCATAAATTGACCCCTCCTGTGCTGATGATTGCACTCCTAGTGGCGGATTCATAGATAAATAAAATACAATTATTAAGTTACTTCACTAGAGAGATGCTGGGGCAAAATCCTTAAAATTAGATGAAGAAAATAGAAACATTGAACTATAGCATTATAAAACAGTAGGAAATAAATTCCTTCCTCTAATAAATAAAATACACATGAAAAATGGACCACACAATAAGTATTTGATACAATCTGATACTTGGCATTTCTTTAAGCAACATCATAAATCAATAAAATTATTATTCATGTGCTAGTCAAGCCAGGCAACTGTTTCCTGTACACACATTTAAGGATGTTACTAAGAATAATAAAAAAAGTTTATTGTTGTGGTAGTGAAACTTAATATTTAACACTTTAAAAAAATTAGTGATGGCCACCATTTCATAGAGCATAACATCAGCTTTTGCAAAAGCCTATTGGAGTATTTAACAGCAACTTAGTTAGAGCCTATTTTGAGAAGTTGAGCAGTTACATTAATGCACCAAGGGCTGGATCCTGACCTACGGGCGACAGGGGAATTACGTACATGTCGCATGCGCACAACCTTCTTACGATGCTGTAAGGGCCGGCGTACGTTATGTACGTTGGCTCTTAGGAAAAGGGGGCGGGGGAAGCCCCGTTACAATTAGCTGTTAGGCTATAAGGCCGCAAACCTGATTGGAACAGTTAGGGTAGGAATCTGGAGGCGTAAGTAAGATTTACTACCGACAGCGGGGAGTGCGCACTCCCTACTACGATGCCATCCATACTGGCCATAAGGTGCCCGTAGGTCAGGATCTGGCCCCAAGTCTCTGACTGGGGGAATGTACAGGATCATTTAAATGTATGCAGGTCACAACTCTGTTCCTTGTGGGAGCGTTTGGGGCAGCTGTGGAAACCCCACCTACGTGCACTTGTGAGCACCTGAAATCTCTATATGTAATAACTCTTTCAGAACCCTTTTACCCTTTGTGCAGTTCTGCTGAATCTAGGTTGTGCTCATCGCAGAAGCAATAGGTATCCGAGTATCATCACTACATGAGGAAACTTTATAGAATGTTATTCTGCAGTCATGTACAAATGTAACTGAAGTAATGGGTCTGTAATAATGATTTTTCTGTGCGTGAAGTGGCAGATTAGTTGCTCTTCAGTCATCATTTGGCCATTTTATGTCTCCAATACATTCAACAGTTCTATCACAGCCTTCTTGAAGCAAATATAGACAAAATGTAATTTTTACCTTTGTTTTATTCCACTAGCACAATTTAACGTGCTCGCCACTTCTTTTCAAGCGTGGTACTAATTCTTCTTAATTTTAGACGTTAAAGAAGAAAGCCTTCAAGTTTCAAGGTTGCAAGGTTTTTGTATTGCTAGTGATTCATTTGCAGTTCTAGTTTTCTTCTTCTGATATGCATTCTGCATTAGCTTTAAGACTAAGAAACTTCCTTGATTTATATGCTAACAGATAGAGATATATTTTCCCCTTTTATTACTGCTTTTAATAAAAGCAGCTATATAAAAACTACTTTGATGGCAGCCTAGTGTTGTCAGACCTCTTATAATATGTGATAAATGAAGTCCTGTAAATAGTAAAAATATGAGCATGGTGATTAATTCTGACAATTTTCACGTTAGAAGCTTAAGATGATAAATATCTCCAGTAATTAGTTATTAATTTAGAATGGTGGTTTTAAGCTTCAACCTAAAGTATTTTATAAATTGTGACATATAAAATATTTAGCAAATGATAGGTACCCACATTAAAAGATGAAAAATTGCCCGGTGTTGAGTAGTAGTAATTAAAAATGGCAGACATGACTCAAATGTGATTGAATTTCTTTTTTTGGTAGCTCTGAATAAAAAGAAACACTATAAAAGGGCTTTGACTCTCAATCTTCACTGTAACTCACTTATCAAACATACCTTTAATTTTATACAAATATCAGCTTGGTATAAATGGTACTTGTACTGTACATACTTGTTAAGATTATATATACTAGGCTAGAGATTAATGTGCTCCAATGATACTCCCCTTTGACGTATAAAGAGGCACAACTTTTTGGAAGAACTATATTATAACATGCAATGTGTATACATTTCCTTACTATTAGTAACAATGGGCCGGATCCAGAACTACGGCCGTCTGAAAGACCGCATATACGCAATCTACGTATCAAAACGATACGCAGATTACATACAATAGCTACTACGCATGCACAGTAGCTATTGTTCATTGAATTACGGCCGTCTGTGGAAGACGGCCGTAGTTCTGGATCCGGCCCAATAAGACAATAAACATATGATGATGCTATATGTTCTTTTTATTCTTTTTAGGATTATGATTATTATTTTTATTGTTGTTGTGGTTATTAGATCTGTCCTTTTACTGATACCAGCATTAGTAGTTCAGTACTATTCCTTTTATTTTAACATGAGTTTCTGTGGTGAAAGTATTACCTGTAAAGTTTGTGATCATGAAGTTAGATCCAGCAATGTGATTGTTATTCTTATTACACAAGAATACCGATTGCTTCTCATAAAGTGACAAGAGCAATGATGCGTGAAATTTTACATTCACTCTGCGGTTGGATAAAGGTGTTGATATTTTTTGTTAAGAGTACCTGTAATTACCATTTTCCATATGTTTTGTTTTATTCTTCTGTAAGACATGTAAATATGCTGCAATGAAATGTAAATGCATTCAGAATTCATTACAAGGTCTAATTATAGCTTTGTTTTTTGAATTGATTACCTTGCTATGCTATTTAATACCATTTTGTGAGTGTTCGTCCTGTTTGCATTTAAAACACTGACTAAATACATGTTCTTATTATGGCATTAAATAGATTTTTTTAATAAGCACAATTAATTTAGTATTAATAACACATTTTGCCCTTCTTCCATTAACAGATTACACTGTGTCGTGCTTATTAAAATGTCTTTGGCGAAAATCTTGTTTTGTAGCATATTTTAGATCACATTCTCCAAATCTTACCACTTCTCTTTTCATTTCCACTTTCATTTGAACACTTTTGTTAATGCAATGTCTTAGTGCCAGACAAATTAGAGAGCCATTAAATATTTATTTCTGAATCGATTTTTATAGGCATTGCTAAGCATGAGCACAGCCTCTTACTGACGTTCATCATGAAGATCCATTTAGGTAATTTATTAAAACACAAAACTTCAGCAATCATTCAAAATGCTTCGCTTTCAGAACAGCAAAGATGAGCCCATTAAATAATGGATTTTCACATTTCTTAATGGTTTTATCTTTTTATGCCTTTTTTATTTAGTTAAACTCATGAGCAACTTTTTTAAGTTGAACCTGTGTTTTCCATGCCATTATTCTATATTATTAGTGGCACTTACATTACGTCTTGTGTGTGTTTATATTTTGTATACATTTATCCAGAAAAACAACATTATTCTTTATTTTAATAACATTTTTTTTTCATAGCATGACTCGCAAATAATAAAAATGTTTTAAAGAATGCAATCATTTTCCAAGCACATCTTTCAATCATTTTGAATGTGAAGGTTGTGGATAGCTCAGTGGTTAGTATTGATGTCAGACAGCCCTTGGTCAGGTATTATGATTTCCTCCGCCACCAAACAGAACATACAAGTCAGGTCACGTGTAATCATCAGCAGATTAACCCTATTGTTTGTATGCTTGAGTGCAAGGGAATTTGTACTTAAATCTGAATTAGGACAAATTATAGTGTGAAGGCAAATGATCTCTGTACAATATTGTGTAGGTTTTCTATAAATAAATAATGATGCCTTAATGGTCTTATGGCTCTATGCACAGTTCTTCTAAGAAACATATGTTGGGTCAGTGGCATTGATCATATGATTTGAACCTAGCACCATGTGTACAGAATGGGCCGGATCCAGAACTATGGAAGACGGACGTAATTCAATGAACAATAGCTATTGCGCATGCGTAGGAGCTATTGTACGTAATCTGCGTATCGTTTCGATACGTAGATTGCGTATATGCGGTCTAAAAGACAGCATATACGCAACCTACGCGTCGAAACGATACGCAGATTGCGTACAGTAGCTACTACGCATGCGCAGTAGCTATTGTTCATTGAATTACGTCAGTCTATGGAAGACGGACGTAGTTCTGGATCTACCCCAATGAGAGTAACATGCGTGTCCTGTACGTTCCTTGGTTGTAAAGCTATAAGCCTTTCTACGCTTTTTCAGCGTATTTCATTGTCAAAAATGCAACACAGGGACAGACCATCTAAAATTCTATTAAGTCTTAGACTGCCAGAGGGTGATGCTAAGGATTTCCTTGTTGACAGTTACATGGTGTGATGCTTATTGCCGCACTCATTAAATACAGCATTGAATGCTAACACACACACACACCAGGAATAGCATCGCTGGTAGGAATTGTAAATGGAAGTAGATGTCTGAAATCTTTGTATTTTTTTTTTGTTTATTTAAATTGTTGGGTGACCACTAACTGTAAACACAGATTACCAAGGTGTGCTAATGGAATTACAGGAGCAGTTTCTCTTATTTCCACTCATGTTTTTTCCCAATCCTTATTCTTTTCCTAAAATGTGTTATTGATGCTCCAGATGATAGTCACAAGTTGCAGAGTTGTAAGTTCTTTTTTCATCAATAGTTTTTATTGTATAATGAAAAACGTGAGGGATACAGAAAAAATGGGGAATTACAGCCATAACAACCATGTTAGTTGAACAGAGCATAACAAATAACAACTCTTATTGGTATACGACATTTTAGCAGATTTATAGTTAAGATTAAAAAAAAAAAGAGACAAAAAGAGAGAAACAGAAGAAGGGGTGAAGTTTTAGAGGAAAAAAAAAGAGGGGGGGGGGGTATACACTCAAATACTGCTTGTCATTGTCATAGAGAGCATAAGGATTGACAGCCCATTGTTTTTATATACACTATATCTTAGGATGGTACGTTGTTTAAAAGTGAAATATCCTAGATAAGGAAGAGTAGAGTCACATATATATTCCCCTAGTCAATTTTGAGCTTTTCCATCAAGCTAGTCATGTCTATATCATAACAAATAGACCTGGGCACATTTTGTATGTTATTGCGATCAGATTCATATAAAGTCCAGGGAAGCCACTTAAACATAAGTGAGGAGATGTTCATAGAATAAGGGGTACTTCTAGTCTCCATATCATGACTGTATTGAACCTTAGACAATATCTTTGCTAATTTGGGTATATCTGAGGATTTCCAATTTTGTGCCATAGCAGCCTTTGTAGAGATCAATATATGGCCCAGTACATGTCTATGGCAAGTCTGTACTTCTGGGGGATACACATGAAGTAAAGCCAGTGACGGGGAAGGAGAAATGTTTGCTTTAAAGAGTATGTTGATAAACTTAAATAATTCCTCCCACACCATTTTTACCCGGGGGCAGTCCCAAAAAACATGGAGAATATTACCTGCCAATCCACACCCCCTGCACCAAAACTTGGATTGTGACGGCCAGATACTGTGCATTCTATCGGGCGTGAGGTAGCATCTGTTAATTAACTTAACAAACATCTCAACGTGGTTTGAGCATTTAGAGATCTTTTACGAGGTTACCAAAAAATGTTTCAATCTGAGGGGTCACAGAGATATTTTAGTCACGCACGTCTTTAAAACAAAGGTTTAGGGGCATCTCGAGGATCTGATAGAAATTTATAATGAAAAAGTCTTGAATTTTGTAGGGCATTCAAATCTATTTAAAATTAAGGATGGAGGAGGGATGAAGTGTGTTCTACCTTGTGGGACTTTACAAATCCAGTGCTGGATCTGTAGATATTTAGAGTTGTCAGGGTTTTGAAGGCCAGCAGAGTTGTAAGTTCTGAGTGCATATGAATACTGGGATGAATGCTACTGCAGAAGGCTTGTTATATACTATTCTAAAATGTATGGAACCCTCTTAAAGAACAGATTTAATCTAATAGGTTTTTTTTTATAAATAGTAATGTTCTGTCAAAGATTCAGTGTATTATGTTCCTATAACAGTCAGGATTATTAGCTAAACGGTCATCTGTAAGTCAGATACAAAACTTATTCCAAATGTAAATTTTCTTTTCCCAATGTCATAATTTATTCCTGTATTAGGCAGCCTCCCTGTGATGGGATTTCAGATTTAGGACTAAAAGATAGAAAAACCACTGAACTGAGTATGGGTCGGCGGTCAGAACGGTTCTGAAAGGGCTGTTTTCTACCAGCCAATTTGGAATTGACTGCTTCTGCCCTGCCGAGGACAATCAATTGAAGATCCCAAGAATGGATCCACAGCAGCGAGTAATAAGTATTTAACTATTTATCTAACCCCAACCCTTATCCTAATCCTCACCCTAACCCTCCCCTTCCATAACCCTAACCCTAACTTTCCCTTCCCAGCAGCCTGACCCTAAGACTCCCTCCCCTGCAACCTGACCCTAAGACTCCCCTCTCCGCAGCCTAACATTAAGACTCCCTTCCCTGTAGCCTTACCCTAAGAGTTCCCACTAACCTGTCCATTTGATGCAAAAGCAGGCCCTGTTCAGCCAAAAGGCTGATAAGGCTGCAGCCTAGGTCACAGGGATTTATGGGGGCACATCTGGTCTGGACTCAATGCAGTGTGTTTGTCTGTGCAGTCCCTATTAGGCTTAGATGTGCTACAGCCAGGGGTTCTACATTAATACACTAAATCTTGAAAGCACGTTATTTGCTTTCCACTGGCTGCATATTGAAGAGAGAGATAGGCTAGTGCGACCTTCTATCCAGACTTGGGAGCTTGTCTGCTTCTGGCCTTCTATGGTAATATTTGTCAAGGAGGAAATAAATGAGGGATTAGGGTAAGTCTGATGGAAAATATTTTCTGTGAAAGAGGTTGTGGGGGAGTTTATTTCTAAAGAAGTTGAAGGGGAAGTGTGTTTCTTTTTTTTTTTTTCTTCCATCAAATACTATGTTTCTTTTTTACACAACCATACTTTATTAATTGTTATGAATTGTCAGCATTAAACAATCTTAGCCAATCTAGACGTTCTGTAACTTCTGTTCTGCAAGTTCTGTAACTCAAAAAGCAGGCCATACACTAGAGCGACTGCTGGCACGATCATCCAATTATTGGGTGATCTGGCAAATTATTGCTCTAGTCAGTGGGCAAGATAACATTTTCAAACACAAAATAAACGTACCAGAAACACTATCCTAGAACTGTTTGGTCTTTTGACATGTTTAATTTATATTAGGCGGAAGTGCCAGATATTTTAAGTGGAGCCAATCAGCTAACTGAAAAGATGTGAGTATCTCCCTCTTCTACTAGGTTTATCAGTCCCAACAGGAGGGGTGTATTTTCCGGGCCGGAAATCGTCCTCTGTATCAGATTATCTCCTGGTGGGATCGGTAAACGTCCCATTGTATGGCCAGCTTAAACAGCTCACAGGACATAAAGGGATTTAGTGTTTACATCTTGAATAGACTTCTGTAAACAATAATGTGGCTGCCGAAGCAATGAACACTAACCTTTTGTTCAAAATAACATTTATTAACAATAGACAATTTGTTGTGCTTCATTTGGGCTATAAAGGACAGGTGCCATCCCCAATGTGAAGTAATTAAGAACATGCATCTGGTGCCTTAAGAGACTCGAAAGCACCCGTGCACCAGCCGCTCAATTATAGTGGCTACCTCCAAGGAAAATATAACCCAATAATGAGATCCAATTATTAGATATTTTGCAGGTGAAAATATTTCTCTGTTCATGGAAATTTGATGTGTTGGTGTGTAGGATTTTTGGAGGATAATGTAAGGATCACATATAAATCCATGCTTGATATGTTATATCCCTTTCTACATCCCATTCTTTAGGTTATGAAAAAAGCAGTAAGTGCTAACACTCTGCAGTTTGTAGTTTTTTATGTATAAATGACACTGAATTTGCTGGAAAAATAACCTTATTAGATTTTATTTCTTTTACGCATCGGCCTATAGCATGTTATCTTCCATATATAAATATAATTTTCCTTGTTCATTCAGTTCACACTGGTTATTAGAAACATTTGTTACTATGCAGGAGAGAGATAACCTTAAGCAACAAATATTAATTGAAAGCACTTTTATCATTTCTACTCCTACAAATATAGTTTATGCTTTTAGATTAAGTACTAATTGTTCTTAAATTATTCTATTTAATAATAGAGAACTGTTTTTTTTCTTTTTTAAAACACACTGCAAAAGATATTTTAACGAATTAAATTTACATTTCACATTTCTCTCTGCGCAGTTAGGAGTCAGCAACACCAATAATCTGAAAGAATAAAGCACACAGGCTGTAAAACATGTCCACCCAACAAATAGCTGCAAACCCGCTAGTCCGAAATGTTACTAATCACTGAGAGTGATGGCTGTTTGTTGTTTGCCTTGTGTCTAACTCAGAGGCATGTCAAGTGCTGACAAAGGACTGCGTATTTCTTTTATACGTCTAAACCTACGACTGTTGTACTTCATTATTAGTGTTTAGCTTTTATTATTGAACTGTTTATGTGTTTTATATATTTGTCTTTAATAATTTGGGTAACAAAGAAAATTATAGCCTTTGTATATTTTTTGCAACGGTAGTCTTGCTAATGTTTAAATTAATGATAGGGTAAACTATTAGATGGGGAATACATAATTGGTTGCTTGCCATTTGTTGAAGCTTTGCATTTTCTTTGTCTTACATTTTTCTTTGTATAGTACTTTTCAGTTGCGTACATACAATATTAGTGCGATAACTATAATTTTTGCTAAAACTATTTCCTGTTAATTTGCGTCTTTAAGTGAGGCCTGCAGATTGTCATAAGTTTTAGCACAAGGCTTCAAAGCTGCTTTATTTGTTTATTTATTATCAGGTTTTTATATAGTGCCAACAGATTACGTAGCGCTTTACAATTTTAACAATGATTATAAGAAGAGTGGGTGGTAACACACAGACTGGGTAGGTAAGAAGCTTCATAACCTGTTTTTTACATTTTAGCAAAACATTTTAGCTTGCTACTTTAAATTACTTAACAACTTGCCCCAACTTTCTTCACAACCTTGGTCATGGGTCAGTGATGTAAAATGGACCATGAAGGGGGCATTTGCCTTCCAATATTTTTACATGTGTTTATAATTCTGTCATTTTCCTGTGTAGGATAATTTAGTCCAGCCTGCAATCGTAGACACTCCATGTTTTATAAAATACTGGCGTTCTTCAGTAGCATAGGCATAGCTAATACCTTGTGTGGTTGAGTTGGAATTGTAGTTTCATAACACCTATTGCACTACAGATATCTATGACTGAATTAGACTGTGAGAGTTATTGATAAATGACCAGTATTGCTTTGGTGTAACTAGGGTTGATAAAACCCAGGGCAAATATAAAAATAAATAAATAAATTATGCCTATTTTTTCACATACTAGTGTTGTCTTGCTTAGGGGTTCCCTGGTCGACTCACATTTGCTGTTCTGAAAGATCACTAAACTGAGCAGTAACATATGCTGCTTGGAGAAAGACTCAGACATCACTGCTTATTGACACAGATACTTTGACTGGCTCTCACAACAGTGGGTTATTAGCAACAACGGGCAGGCAAGGTGTCTGTAGCCTCTGTGTGGGGATCAGGGGCTGTAGGTAAAGGAAGGTGCCACCTGGATGTGTCCGGTGGATGCCAATTGTGCCCCCTTGAACCTGGGTACCCATTAGTTGTCATTGTTAGTTATGACTGTGTGCTTTTATGTTCCAAAACAGTACAGCAAATCCTTAACATTGTTCTTAGTGGTAGGAAATATTGAGCATAAAAAAGTTTCCAGTAGTTTAAGATAAGTAACAAATAGAAATAAAATTAGAAATACATTCTAAATAATTACAATGTATTTACTTGCCCCACAGTTGGATGATTCTTTGTCTTGCTGTCATAGTTTTACAAGGTGGGTTTGATTTTATATTGGGTTTGTGCATTTTTTATGTTTCTCTATTTTCCCTTGTAAATCTTTATCTTCTTATTCCTTTCTATGTAACTAATTTATTAGGTTACAATATAACGAACTCTGCCTCATTGTGTCTGTCGAGATTACAACAAGAACATGCCTACCTTAAACATACAACTTTTTCCCCATAACTTAGGTAGAATGTTGCCTAGCTTGGGCAATGGTGTTTTTAAGTTCCCAAGATCTTTTTTCCTTGGGAAATGAGTGGTGCAATACATTAATTACTTAGTACCTGATAATATTTACTAAAGTAGAAGTTGATTCCACTTCTATTCAGGATTGAGATATATATATTTTGATCAGAGTTATTTCTATGGAAATTCTTTACACGTAGTACGGAAAGGAAAAAACAAGGTATACCTATGCAAAACAATAATAAAAATACTTCCCTGAAGGACAGGGACCACAACCAGAGAACTTTGGGCAATTTCCAAAGAAAAAAAAGTGGATTCAAAGGGATAGGAAGCACTTGTTCTATATACCCTTACCAGGTGAAAAGCATAGATCCATAAAATATCCTGGCACAGGCAATACTTAACACATTTGACACAATGAACAAGTAAAAAAAAAATAATTGGAAACTATGCTCTTCAAGGTGAATGATCACTTGCAATGAAAGTTCTACATGCAAAGTGCATGGCAATGTATAATCTGCATTGGTGGAAGAGTAAAACAATGTATGAAGAATAGAAAGTCCTGAAAATGACACTGTTCACATATATGAGGATGGTTAAAAGTCAGTATGCAGCTGGTCACAGCAATGGACTTAATCTTTACAGCCTCGGCACTTACTCGTGTAAGTTCAAGATGTGATATATGAAGATCAATAGGGGGTGTTAAACCACTGATCTAATCCCTGATGTTAGGTCTAGTGGAATATTAAGAAAATTCAAACCAAAGATAACACAGTACTTCTCTAGTCTCACGTTGCTGTAATGGAAGGTTTCGGGGACATCCAGTTCTCAACGGTATTGTAAGTCCCAATGCTTTACCGTGTACCTGTGTAAAGAAAATAGTGGCTTATTGCGGTCTGCCACAGGGTTTGCTGTCTGAATTTTCAGAATGATTAGAATTAGTTAGTTATTTGTAAAAGTGCTGGTAGGAGTCGTGTAAAATAAATTAGCAATGTCTACAGTATTTCTGTGCCCCTTACACGTTTCATCATGCAGCATGATTTCATCAGAGCAAAAACAGCATAATACTAATCTCTACATGCACTGCATGAATACTGTAACATAAAACAAAATACTCTTGTATTGGGGCTGTAACATCAGCTACTCGTATAATTGAGGTTCCTTTTTTACTATAACTGTATTTAATAATGGTCTTTTGTTGAGGCAGAAAATCTGCATATTGGAAAAATGTCTTTGCAATAGAATTTTTGTGATTTACCAGTTCTCTTTGGCATATTTACTCAGCTTTTTATGGTTTACAAGTGTGCAATAGATTACAGTTGCTTATGGTATTGTATTCACTGGAAATTTATTCTTAATGGCAGCTATTGTTGAGGCTGTGAGTAATTAGAAAGTCAGCTCTTTTCATGTATTGCCAAACTAAGCAATAGCTGAGCTTTTGGTTGTTCTCTTATATAGGCCTTACATTGTGGTCAGGGATTTTAAGTCATTGCACACATCAGTACAAGGCTTTATGACTATTGCATGATTTATCAGTGTGAAGCTGGCTTGAGTCCTCTATTTTCATAATTGCAAGCATTAAAGGACATATCGTGACTAGATGAGTTAACCAGCGGTGAAACATGATACCTTCTCCATGGGCTGTAACAGTTTTGCAGTTTTTCTGACAATTCAGTATTTCAGTGGTTTTGCCAGACTCACAATAACTTATCTGGAAGGGCTTGACCTATGTTGGTGTTTATATGCATAGGCTTTGAAACCATTTTAAACATAGAAAATGACAGCAGATAAGAGCCACATGCAGTCTGCCCAGTTGTTTATTTAAAACTATACTGACCCTAGATCAGGGTTGCCGACTCTCCCGGAATGTCCAGGAGACTCCCGAAATTCGGGCAGTACTTCCGGTATCCCGGGAGAGCCAGCAAATCTCCTGCAAGTGACTTATCCCAGGAGAGCCAGCAAATCTCCCGCAAGTGACTTGAGGCCCGTGGTTTCACTGAAACCACGGACTCAAGTCCTGCCCCCTGCCTAGCCACACTAGTATACTAGCGTTGCTAGGCACAGGAAGGGACTTGATGACGCAATTTGCGGCATCAAGACCCGTCCCGACCCCTATTTCAAGTAAAAACGGGTCAGCGTGAGCCAGGGGGCGGAGCCTAATGACGCAATTTGCATAACATGCATCATTAAGCCCCGCCCCCTGCATGCATCGCTAGCTTCTCTCTGGGATCTCCCGGAGGGAAGCTGCCAAAAGTCGGCAACCATGCCCTAGATCCTATTTAATGCATAACTTAAGCACAGCATACACAGTATTAATTGACTCTAAAATTGCTTACAGAAATCAAAACATATCTCAAATTATAATACTTAATGTTCTAATTTGAAAGCAAACTCATACATTCAGCTTTGGTGGAAATGAGACAATCTTAACCAGCACAGAACTGAAATGGGGGAGGATCATTTACTTACATCTGTAGTGCATTTTGCGCAATTCTGTTTACCGCACCACTTATTCCTACTAGTGTCATCTCTTTTATAGGCCTTCAGATGTGTCAACACAAAGAGATGAGCTCAGGATTGACTGAATCCATGCTTATGGAAAGGGGATGTTTTGTGATCTGTTTAAAGTGCATGTGTAAGAAATACATTCCCATTATTTCAGACAACAGCGTGGGAGGCATAAAGCATTTCCTATATGTGCTAGGGGAGAAGTATATTAATTGTACAGCGAGGGTTTGCTAAGTGCCTCTGTACTATGCAGATTTCACCTATAATGGAAGTTTTAAGGTAGGATACACAGATCGTATCTCAGAATAAGCGGGGGAAAGTTTCCTTCTTTCACCTGCACTTCTGAAGTCTGCATCCAGTCCAGTAATATTAGTAGTGACTTTTTTATCAATATGTGATTATATTTAAGAATCTATAAATGTATTATTTGATTTAACTCTGCCAATATATGTCATAAATACTGCTAGTTTTAATAAGAAGGTAATGTAATGTTTGCTGGCAATAGCAGAATTCCAAAATATAAGCATAAACTTCCTTGATGTTAGGAAAGAAAATGTGTAAAAATGATGATTATTTGTCATATCTTCTGAATCATTTTTCACAAATACTTTTCCTTTCTATATTTTATGCTGATTATATTTTTAAGACTACTTAAAACACCCAGTAAGCATAAAGCTAAACCAAGTTAATGTTTGGCATTTCAGTGTTTTACTTTCATTTTAAAAAATGTAATAAAATTATAAAAACTATTGTCACTTCAAAATAAACAGATAATCCAAAAGCTTTGAAAAAGGCTTTATACAACCCGAATTAAATAAATCATTGCATTTCTTACCCAGGGTTGCCTACTCTCCCAGAATGTCCAGGAGACTTTCAAATTCGGGCAGCTCTCCCGGGAGAGCCGGCAAATCTCCTGCAAGGGACTTGAGGCCCGTGGTTTCATGGAAACCATTTTCTCAAGTCCTACCCCCCTGTCTGGCAACACTAGCTTCCTAGTGTTGCTAAGGTCAGGAAGAGATTTGATGATGCATGATTTGTATAAATCAGGTCATTAACCCTGCCCCCTCTGCATGCATCTATGGCTTCCCTCCGGGATCTCATGAGGGTTGTTGTAGTAAAATCGGTATCTGGTAACATACTATTGGGGAGGCGGCCGATAGGGGAAACCTTGTTTTATAGTAGAATGTTAAGAATGTAAATGAATTAATTCATATACAATATCACATACTGAATGTTTCATATATAGAATTTGTATGTGTGTATAATACCAAATACTGCACTTAGGAGCAGCTATGGATGTTTACTGTAACTATGTGCATTATGCAGAGTCTTAGGACTTGTATCAGAACATAGTGTATAATGTATATTGCCGGATGTGGTTACACAAGGACTTGTGAGATAAATTTTATGTGTTTGCGCTTAAGCTTTTCATATTGGCCTGAAGATAATGGAACAGGGATCTACTGTGCTTTGCGGGATACAATTAAAATGGGGTATATATTATGGTTTCTCTGAACATCACATTGTTTATTAAAGGATGCATAGGAAAATTGTGAAATCTCTTTCTTTTGTGTAGTAAAAGTGAGCACAGTAGATAATGGGGGACTTGTTGCTTGGAATCTAGTATTGCTGGTATTACTTTATAGTACAATTTTACATTGATTACTATTGTCTCTTCCTCTTCTGTTTGTTATTGCACTTAAAAAAGAGAAACATCACATGACTATTAGAAGGTTATAACCTACTGAAAATACATTCCTTTCAGTAAAAATGTATGTATTCATTATAGACAAATACACGGCAGGTATTAAGTAATATTTCAATAGTTAGATTTCTTATCGTTATTTATTTTGTTTGTGTTTATCCTTGCCATCAGTTAGTTAGTTGTAGAAATTGTTTTGATAAGAGCAGCGAGGGACATTTTATTTTATGTTCTTGTTTCTTCTTTATTTTAT
>WWET01000322.1:169592-190440 GCA_011038615.1 Limnodynastes dumerilii
TGGGTAAAAATACTTTTTTTTTTTTTTTTTTAAATAGTGGTGGAAACAACGATATGATATTATTAATATTATTAAACTACTGTGGGTCACTATTTATTTATATAGAAAAATATATAGTTTCCTCCAATATTCCACATTGTAGTATTATATAGTGTTACAATTGACAGTAATTTCCACATTTATTTATTATTTATTTTTTAACAAGTTTTAATGTAACGCTATCAGATTATGTAGTGCTTTACAGAGAATACTTCAATTTCACATCAGTCCCTGCTCCATTGAAGCTACATACTAAGGTTCCTAACACACACAGTAAGTTGAATTAACTCAGCAGCCAATGAACCTATCAGCGTGTTTTTTGTGTGTGGGAGGAAACCGGAGCACCCGGAGAAAAAGTTGGAGAAACTACTTTGTCATTTTCAACTACTGTTTAATGACCCTCAGTAATTTTGTTCAGTATTAAAAACATAAATACAGCATTCACCCAGCACTGTTACCTTTATCCTGCTCTGCAGACGGCTCCTCAGTGCTGAGTCTCTGACAGTCTTAAACTCTTCTGTGTCTCATGAGATTGATGTTGTGCCGGTAGAGCAATCGAACCATAATGATCTTATTGATCTCAATGCCCGGGCTTGTGACAGTTGTGGCCGTAATTCACTGATGGTGGCCCTGGCTAGAGCAAATATTGGAAAGGCGCAGGGAACAGGACTTAGATCAAGCTGGAAAGAATAAGGAGAGAGGCATAGTGTATGAAGGGAATAGTGTGTGCGGTAAAGAATTTGAGGAGGGGTCAAGGAATGGGAGGGCTCCAAATTATTCACTAAGCCACTACCTTAAATATAATTCTAAAGTCACTTCTTTTCACCAGAACATCTACCTAATAGCAGTGACAGCACTTACTGGACATGTAAATTCCATAGCAGGTGGTACTTTATATGTAAGAAAATCATTTATTGTTTTTATCCAGAACAACTTTTGAAGCTATATTTTAGGAAGACAAAATATAATCAACTGCAAAATATGTTATATGAATGCTTTGCATGGTGAATTAACTTGTGTAACAGTGCAATGAAATAAACACACCTCATTAAATCAGTGACATTTATTATTGTGCTTAGCAATGCTAAAACAATAGACCAATGCACTCCGTTTACAATCCAGTGCAAGTCCACAATACAATAAATTGTGCTAAAATGCAGGTCATTTTTAAACTTTATGGGGTAGATCCAGGACTCCGCTTGCAATCCGTTTCCTCGCGTAGCGTATTTACGTGTGCGTACCTTCTATACACTCCCCTATGCACTCCCTTTGAATATACGTATTTTGACCAATTTCCGCTTTCCAAACCCTACCTTAACTTTTGCCCACATAACCGCTGTCATCCGCACACGTATGGATGGGTAACACGTATTTACGCTGCTCAGCACGCCCATACTGTACAATTTAAATGAACCCCCCCCCCTACATTGCGTATTTTAGACGTACTTTTTGCTCACGTAAAATTGGCACGCCCACACGTATGAATTTACGCAGCAAATACGTAAATGCCCCATACGCTCACATTTACGTTACGTAGCATATTATCTGTCCTGAGCATGCGCTGTACCAAAACGCGATTTTACGTGTCCACCACGCGTAAATTTGCTCAGAAGCGTTGTTCTGGATCTGCCCCAATGTTTTTGAGGGTTCAGGAGTTAGTTACATAATCTAAAGGCATAGTGGGTTTTAATTATTTAAAAAAATTGTGGGCCAGCTATTGATCCTTTAGCGTTTGCAGCTCCGCCATATCTGTGCATCATAACTACTCCCCTTG
This sequence comes from Limnodynastes dumerilii, assembly GCA_011038615.1. Taxonomy (NCBI): domain Eukaryota; kingdom Metazoa; phylum Chordata; class Amphibia; order Anura; family Limnodynastidae; genus Limnodynastes; species Limnodynastes dumerilii. The sequence goes on from WWET01000322.1 coordinate 171,406, forward strand.
CACTGACTTCTAATAGTAATACCCTGCCTTCATTTTTATAACCCATGTGTATGTAAAATGGTGGCGTGTTAGAGGTGAAGATTAGCCTGCAGTGTGTGGCATGCCTGTACTGTATGTTGTAATACCAAATCACATGCATTTGTGAGAACAACCCAGCCCCACAGTCGTCAGCTCTCTGAAATGTGGATCGCATTCCGATCAGGTAGCGTGAATGTTTGCGTGAGCGCAAAGTACAAAAATAGAGGAACTCCAATCAAAACAGATAGAAACAAGGGGGAAATCAGAAGTTCGGGTCTGCAGCTGTATTATATGTAAGAAAATGATAAATTATGTTTAGAAATATTAAATCTGTTTATTTGCTTTATTTTGTTCTTAAATGATTTTCCTTTGATGGATTGGTTTATGTTAAACTTAAATGATCCTGCACAACCTTCAGGCAGCTTATGCTTTGTCATTGCTGATATCAGAAATATGGATTCCCTCTTTATATATTTATTTACCTTTAGAATTGCTCTCCTCCTGACATGGTCTATGAAGGCTAATGACAATGTGATTGATGGAGACACTTCTTATGATATTCTCACAGATCTGTTCAAATTATTAACTTGGACAGTGCTCTGCATTTCAGTTTACAGCATATGGTGACCTTTATTTTTGAAGCAAAGGGGAAAAGTATATACATGTCTTTCTCCAAGCTTCCCCTGGTGTTTCATTTCTCATTACATTGTACAACAAAGCTCCTCTGTGACTGTCGGTAGGTACACTCCATGGCTCCATGGCTGTGTGACTATACCTGTACAACAGTTAGCTGACTACAATATCCCATTGTTTTTCTATTGTTTCATAGTCATATTGAATTACATCTTATATGGATTGTCCTTGTGAACCAAGTGTCCCTAAACCTGTTGGTGGTTTATGTAGTATGACAGCACTATAGGACTCGAAAAAATGGTCGTAAGGTCACAATGGCCACTAGAAATTGAGACCTGGCAATCAGAGGGCTTTGAAGGAGCCTTCTTCTCCTGGTTACCTGCTGAAACAACTGGGACAAAAGTACAATGCTGACTATTCATGGAGTTTCAGCAGGCAAAGGATTAGTGGCCGCTTAGGGACCTCCCCTATTGATAAACTGCAGATAGTTACTGCATGTGCTTTATACTTGCAATGATGTATAACTGTGGATTGTGACGCTAACTGAAAAAAAAATGATACAGTAAGTTATATTGTAGTGGTCCAGCCACAATTTCTAAAGAAGCACTTTTACTTGCCAGTGTGTGTTATAAATTAGTTATGCATTCAAATAATCTGGATTTATTTGATATATACTTGTATGCTACATTCAGGCGAAGATGATGACTGTATGTGCCCTTTGTACAAAAGTCCTTTTTATTTGACAGCCGCTCTACACATTTTTGTAGCTACTGAATGCCACATCTTCTAACCTAAAAATCTGCATTCTGAAATGGGTGACATATGGCTCTGACAATGAGCTGCTTTTCCCCTGTTATAAGCAAACCTTCAAATAACTCACATTAAGAATTCCACTTGTGATACCAATTAAACCTGTAGATATATTGTCATTGTTATTTTTATCATCATTATTAGTAGTAGAAATGGTAGTTATAATAGTTGTAGTAGTAGTAGTAGTACTAGTAATAAAAAAAATTCAACTATACTTCTATATTCAAATGTGACAATAAAGAAACTTCCACATAAATCATATAGCTAATAAATGTAAAAACATTTGAAAGATTTCTCACAAAGCACTGATGTGAGACACCATGGCTCTGTTTAATCTGTGCATATAGCACAATATACTGTTGGTTTCTGAATGAATAGGCGATAATATTTCTTGATTAAAAGAGTAGTGGATGGGTATAACCTGCATGGCATAAATATGAGGCTATCCAAAATCTTCAGATAGAGTGTGAGATCATCAAGCTTGACTAGATGGGCCAACTCTTCCTATTTGCTCATCCTATCAAATTTATATGTATGGTTGGGTGCACACATTTACTGTTTCCCCAGCTCCTGTAAAGGGGTATAATATTTGGGCAAAGCTCCTGGTCGTCAAGTGCTATCCTGATAAAATTGGCACTGTGTCAGTCAGTTATTTAATTAATTGGACTAGACTGTGTCTGGACCATTTTCTTGGTGTTCAAACAAATTGGTCCAACATATACACTATACAGTTTTCAGGCTGATTAGTTGCAATTGTTTAGTGTGTACCCATCTGAAAGTGGTATTGCTTACTCCTAATATTATGCATTTACTAAAAATGACTGCCTCTATCCATTACTGGAAGAATATAAAATGTAAACGGTTTCTCTTCACTTTTATACAATAATAGACTCGAAAAATATAATAAGACATGTTCTATGTTTCTTGTGTTTTGCGGGGATGAAAAATCAGCAAATTTGCTATTAACTTCCTGTAATTGATTTATTGTATTTTTTGGGTCATGCTTTGTATTTTGCTGGCACCAAGATTTCCATTATTTCTCTAATAATTCATGAATTTAGCAAACACAACAGTAACAATAACTTTATTAAAATCAAAGCTAACTAGATTTAGGTGTTTGCCTATTCTCTGCTCGGTACAGACTGCTAAACAAGCATGTTGCTCAACAGCAAAGATGTTGATATCCAATGGTCTCTGCAACCTAGTATTGATGGAAAGAGAATAACATTATATCATGTGTAGAGGTGTAATCAGATTTCATGATCTTCATGGTTCAGAAGCTTCTTATATTATGAATTGCTTCTGTGAACACAGTAAATTCATCCTTGAACAGGTGTCCTTCATAGAAGTAGTTTTTTTGTTCCATATTGGAGGAAATATCCTTAGGTCACAGTTTCAGGCAATACGCGGATAGTTATTTGCACATTTTGTTTATCCAGCTATCCATCATTATTTATACACATACTTAGCACATTTTTGTTTCTTCCAAAGCTATAAAAGGTCAATGCATTATTTTTGTTGTGTATAACCTTGGGGAGATCGGTGAGTTCTAACCTAAATAAGGAACCAGTAATCTCCCTTGCTTCTTTCTTACATATCTCCTGTCTGTAGTTTCAGCAGAGACGCAGCCTCTTCAGGTGTACAATGTTTTCATCATGCTGTGCTTGTGTGGTGTTACCAGATATATAGTTGTCTCGATGTTGGCAAGAGCACCACATTCAAAATCAGGAAGTTGGGCAGAGTTTTGCTGAAGCCGGTGTCTCTGGGCAGCATTGGTTTGGTTTCTAGGATTTTTAATGTTGGATATATGCTGTTTCACATGATTTAGTGTTGTGACTTGACATAACATTGGGCCATATTCACACCTAAGAAGCAGAAGCTATGTGTGCTCCGAATCAATTATACATATGGGTATTGTGTGTGATCTTACATAATCATTTCTCCATGATATAGTCACTAATGTATGTGTGATGGGAGAAATTGGTACACACTACCTGACCTTTTAACCACTATGGGCTAGATCCAGAGCTACGCTTTTACCACGCTGCGTTCTTACGCTAGCGTACCCTCTATGCACTCCCCTCGGCACACCCCTCTCATGTACGTATTTTGTCCGCCTTACGCTTTCAATACCCTGCCTTAACTTTACGCTGCGTAACCACTAGCGGACAGACTTCACACACAGCTAAGCACGCCCATACTGTACGATTTAAATGCCTCACCCCGCCTTCAAAGAGTAAATACTGGTGGCGTATGGCTGGCACGCCCCTTTGTAAGTTGATACACTACTGATACGTGACTGCCCCTTACTCTATGTCTTACGTCGCGTAACATCTGCCGTGCACATGCGCCGTAAGTACTAATGTGTGAATTGACGCTAGCCGCTAGCGTAAATTGACTTGCGGGCGCTGTTCTGGATCTACCCTAATGTGTTTCTTTCTCTTGTTGCACTATGTGTGTGTATATTTTCTATGTAAATAATAAAGGAATTGTATTTTGGACCCAGTACACTGTATATATATTTTTTTCTTGTGCTTTTTACCCTTCTTTGAGGAGTGTTTTTCCACATTATTTTTCATATATATATATATATATATACATATAGTCGCTGTTCTGTACATGCACTGAATGAAGAGGGGGCCCCAAGTATGCTTTCCAGCAGGCCCCTCCCCTGCTAAGTGCCCTGGTAGTATTTGTTTTAACCTTGAGGAAATACGATTTATCCCACATTTAGGAAGAAATTCCCTGGGCAAGGTCTCCCCTTTTATATTTTTTTTCAATTTAACGGTACTTCTTGGTATAAACCTCACACTGGACTCAGGTACACAATAAACTGAGATAGCCAATATAAAGATTCAGAATATCGAACTCTGAGAATTTGTACAAATCTACAATTTGTACATCAATCTACAATGCAGTTCTGGCATTTCAGTACATTTATTAGTACTTTCTTCAGGGCCCTATATATATATATAGTTCTATCTATCTATCTATCTATCTATCTATCTATCTATCTATCTATCTATCTATCTATCGTCTAACTAGCTAATTTAAATTGATTTCCCTTCCCACCTTGTGTACCTGACATACGTTTCCGGATCATACTGGAATTCAGCTGCATGTGTGGTTGCAAAATGTGTGTGTTTTTTTTCGCTTTCAATGAGATAAAAATGCTGCCTTTTGTAAGTGCATTTTGTATCGAGTTACTTGCAGCATGTGTGTATTTATGTCATCCAAAATAACACTAGCAGTAAAGGTAAAACAACACAAAAAGTGCAAATGGGCAAGCAGATAGTACTGAAGCTGCTAGATAATCTACACAGTATGATTGTTCTATAGCAGTCAAAGCATTAAATGGAAGTAACAAAATATTGAAATGTTGACTGGCCAAAATATCAACAGGTTAAAATGTCGACTGTCAAGGATCGTGGTGCCACTTGCACAGTGGCATTATAGAAAAACCACAAATTACTTACATTTTTTGGTTGAGAGACTCTGCTACTCTGCCCTTTCTTGTGTGTTCTGCAGCCTGTCCCCCCTCGCTGCAGCCTGACCCTAAGACTCCCCTCGCCGCAGCCTGACCCTAAGACTCCCATGGCCGCAGCCTGACCCTAAGACCCCCTTCCCTGCAGTTTGACCCTAAGACTCCCCTTTTGCAGCCTGACCCTAAGACTCTCCTACCCTTAGGCTAACTCTAATAACATAACCTTCCCTGTAATACTCACCTTGGTGCAGCGGTGCTCTGGTGGGTCTGCGGCGCAGTTTCTGAATCTATCTATCTGTCTGTCTCTATCTGTCTCTCTATCTCTCTATCATATATTTATTCTGAGACCTTATGTTAGTTGTTAAGTAGTACTAAGGTACTAATTCTGATTAGTTGTTAAGAAGTGAATGAACACATGGCATATCTCGGTATACCACGTGTATTGATTTATTGAAAATCAATCAGCATAACACTTCCTAACATACCAGGTCACTGGATTTAAATAGGAATCAGGAGAGACAATTGAGTTACATGAGTTGATAAAAGCAATTTGTTGAATATGTCAGTGCTTATATTGTCCTATTCAAATAACATGTCATATTGGTATATTTACCATATTTCTGAATTCCAGTCTGGGAATAATTGGTGCAGGATTCTTGAGCATTGTAATGCATGGTCTGCACACTTGATATAGTTTAACAGGATGACACAGTATTTAGTGACAGACATCATGCACTGTAAACCACCAAATAAAATGGTGAGCAAGTGGATGAATGGATATGGCTGGGGGACTCTTAGCATGCCCTCTGTGTACAATTAGAACCCCCTTCCCAGTAGGCTCTGCAAGTGTCCCATCCCACTCCGACATTGGAAACTTCACATAAGGAAAACCAGTATGAACGTCAGTATCCAAAGGATCCAGGTACTGGAGGAACAGCGTCTGCATACTCTCAAAAAGCTTGGGTTATATGGTTGCTAAAAAGGGGAAAACGACCCTTTAGCACTTGACCAATTAAACATTGCAGCATTCATGTGAGCGTCATAAAATACAAAACACATTCTTTTAACCACAAAAAGAGCATATTCTAGTCACCGCTATAAAACACAGACAGCGTCCTAGTCACCGCTATACAACACAGACAGCGTCCTAGTCACCTATACGACACAGACAGCATCCTAGTCACTGCTATACGACACAGACAGCGTCCTAGTCACCTCTATACGACACAGACAGCGTCCTAGTCACCGCTATACGACACAGACAGCGTCCTAGTCACCGCTATGCAACACAGACAGCGTCCTAGTCACCGCTATGCAACACAGACAGCGTCCTAGTCACCGCTATACAACACAGACAGCGTCCTAGTCACCGCTATACAACACAGACAGCTTCCTAGTCACCGCTATACAACACGGACAGCGTCCTAGTCACCGCTATACAACACAGACAGCGTCCTAGTTGCCGCTATACAATACTGATAGTGTTTTATTTACTGCTATACAATAAACATTTTTACAAATCTCCTACATTACATTAAGTCCACAAATGTTACAAATCACATTCTAATGTAATACTCAACTGCTGACATTCTGACCTGTCGATGTCTTCATTTTGATTGTCAACATTTCATACCGGACCCCAAATCTCATGGGTATTGTTTCCAGGCAGGTAGGTTGGGTTTAATATATTTAACAAATTGACATGTCGCACACAAAGTACCAACCATACTGAAAACCTTGCGATGAGAAGTAGGGATTAGACTCCCATGGTTAGGAGGTGCTAATATAAACAATAGTAAATAAACAAGGTCAGGTACCCACAAGACTGGAAACTGATAGTTGTCCCTTTTAACCATGCACACTGTCCCTTTAATTTGTACAGCATATATAAGTTTTCAGAATCGCAACAAAAAATACTTTAAAATCATCAGTTTAATTTATTAATTAAAATATTATCCAAACTTGTAGTAAATGAATAGAGATTGATACAAGTCAGCGAATTAATAAACAATTAAAATCACTGATATGCACATAGCAAGGTGTCAACATAATGATTAGCCTAAATAAGATATGAGTAACCACAATGCACAGAGTCACCATAAGGTCATTAGATGACCAGGGACAGTGTGCTATTCTGTTCATGGGATCAGCGACTCTTTATCTGTGCATTGTGGTTACTTATATCTTATTTAGGCTAATCAGTATGGTAACACCTTGCTATATGCATATTAGTGATTTTAATTGTTTGTTAATTCACTGACAAATCAATCTCTATTCACTTAGTGCAAGTTTGGATAATATTTTAGTTAAGTAATTAATTAAACTTTAATGATTTGAAAGTATTTTTTGATGCGATTTTGAAAACTTATATATGCTGTACTAATTAAAGGGACAGTGTGCATGGTTAAAAAGGACAACTATTACGTACCTGACCTTTGTTTATTTATATTTAACAAAATCCATTTTTGTTGAGTTGGAATTATGGTCTACTAATTGATTTCTAGCTTAAGTTGTCACTTTTCCCATAATTTGGGTTTTTATTGTTTTCATAATCTAAAACATTAAAGAAAAAAGTTGATGTTTTTTTAATGCACATTGCGAACAATTACCGTAAAAAAAAAACCTACCAAATGCATAGTTTGCAAATCTTATCTATATAAAATATAAATGAAAATAGACATCAGTACGTACAGGTAATCTGCATCTGCAGCAAGCTGTCAAATTTGTGCTAAAAGGCATGAGTTTGATTTCAGCAATTTTAATGAGAAAAGCAGACGTTAACAAGGCGGACGGAAATGAATAAATAAGGTAGGACAAAAAAAAAAAAAGAATATGAAATATTGATTTATTACAATGGAGATTGATGGAGATTCAGTAGATGGGTAACTGGATTATATGAAGTGTTCCAACTTCATCTTAAGTTTTTGTTTTAATTATAAATTTGATGGTGTTTGCTGATGGTTTCTTCTTTAGACTGTGCTACAATGTAAAGTATTCTATAGGAAATTAATATTTTCCACTCTCAAAACTGGGATCTGTTGCAAAGTAAATTTTCAAATTATGCTGGATAGTTATGGGAAAATGATACTTCTATGTTCTGAATTGTGTGTATTTCTCACATTGATGTCTCACATATATGTCTTGTGGTACAACCACTAGACAAAGCTTTGTAGCCTTAGAATGAAAATGAGATATTGAGTTTCGGAAGGCTCCTGTATGTGACACACACCACTAATATTATTAGTACCAAAGTTATAGTGTCTAGGTGGACTGTATTCACAGATACTTTTTCACGTGGAGTTGCATGAGTATTTTTAGGTACGTTTTAACTGCGCATGTGTAGTAACTTTTTTTTTTACGTTAGTTACGTAGAATATACGCACATAAGTGCTTTAGGCATAGACATTTGAATCGCACTTGCGGACATACATACGGAGGGGCGGGGTTGAAATACGTACTGTAAAAGTTACGTGAAAGAGGGTGGGGGGGGCATTTAAATGAGCCTTTGAGGGCACAGTTAGATTGAATTGCATGTAGGGAATACATATACCCACGTAAGTATACATGTAAAGTTAAAGGTGCTCTATGGAGGTGTAAGTCAAGATTGCACGGCCATGAGAGGGGAGTGTCAGGGGTGGTGGTGGGTGTAGGCTTGCTACGTGTATGCGTATAATTGCGTACTTTTAAACAAACGCATCTGTGAATATGGCCCTGTGTCTTTAGGCCTGAAGCCAAATAAAATGCTTGTCCAGTGGTCCAGCATGTGCATTATATTTATTCTCATGAAGATCAGAATGTGTACCACAAAGGTTCTGAAGGTTGTGGTATCAGGTTAGACACCTGATGAATTATTAGCAACACACCGTAGAGACTAAAAATAATAATAGTAATAATAATAAAAATATATTTTATATTTAAAAAAAAATAATTCTGTATTTTTAATGAGGCACAGCAGCAGAAACTGTTGAACTTTTACTTCTTGTATTTTAAATGAAGTTTTAGATTATATTGAAATTTGCGTACGTTTTTCTTTAGATTTTAAATTTGCCTAAAAAAGTGATATACTAGAAAAATATTAGGGCAGACATCTCTTTGTATTCCTAATACATATAAATTACATGGCAGCTGTTTCTTTGAATAATGTCCATTTCCATTTTCACGTCAGTTTTATGTCTTGATGTATGTGAATAGGTTACCTATAAATCTACTATATAAAAGACTAGCGCTGTTCCACACCTTTATTGGAAGTGCGCAAGGGCTGCCAGCTGTGTACAAGAGATGGGAACAGAGTCCCATAGAGCCATATGCAACACAGAGAGAGGAAAGGGTAGAACTGAGGAGGGAGAGAGAGAGAGAGAGAGAGAGAGGTGAATGAATACACAGAAACATAGGGAATGGGGAAAGAATGGATAACACAGAGAGTGGGGCGGACGGAGAACACATAGAACTGTGGGAAGAACTGGCAATACAGAAAGTGGAGCGGACAACACATAGAACGGGGATAGAATGGACAACACAGAGAGTGTGAGAAAAAAGGAGAGGACATTCATTTTAATAACTAGACGACGTGCTTTGCATCAGCTCTATCTATATACTGCCTCCCCATACATACATACATACATACATACATACATGCATACATATAAATGCACACATATATACATACATACATACATACATACATACATACATACACACACACATATAAATAAATAAATACATACATACACACAAATACCTACATACATAAATCTATTAATCTGGGTATAAATAGATAGATGAAATGGGGACATATGAGTTACAATATTGTGTCCTCCTCCAGATGCCTGAAAGAAGGAGGAATGTAAAGAAAAATGGAAAAGTGAGAATCAGCAAAGAGCCTATTACCTATCTATACAGATATGTCTGTTGTGTGTGTGTGTATATATATATATATATATATATATAGTGTGTATATAGTGTGTTTGTTTGTAGAGTATAAGTAGAGGTATCCTCTTTCATTCTTAGAGGGCAAATGATAACTAGCCAGCAATGTGTTTGTGATATCTGTTATTTAGCCGTGGTTTATGTTACATTAGAAGCTGCCAGTTCTGTAGGTTCTCATTTTCACTTAATGTGCAAACCGCTCCTGTAAAAATGAAATGTAGCTTTATGCATGCAAAGATGGAAGCTCTCTAGTGTCAGCTTTGTGCTCCCATTCATTGTTCGTACCTGCAGTAGCTGCACGCTTAAGAGTGTCCCTGCTGTTTTTCTTTAGTGAGTGGTAAAAGATATCAACATCTCATTAAATTTTAAAAATGCCCAGAAATAAAGCGATGCAACAAATTTCACATCATTTTCAAGCCCAGCTTTGTAGATTCTTATTGCATTTGAAATTTTACTAGCATAGGTGACAGCCATCAGAATTTGTTCCTTTAAAATTCGTCTTGCCTCAGGGCAATTTATAATAAGGTGACAAACTAAAGTGAGTATGACGTTAACCCTTTCACTTTTCATTTATTTCACTACTGTGCCTCCCTTGTAAAAACATTCCCTCGTTATTGAAGTGCAGCCAGGTCAGTTTGACTAAGAGATCCCTAAAGACAGATTGCTCATATTCCATACTAATATGAAGATATACTCTTAGATAAATGTATCGGAGGATAACTGGGTAGTAAGATTTATCCTCCGCCTCTATAAAAATGTTGATCGTGATGTGCAGAACCTGAATAATACTCAGCATGAGCAGACTTTAATTGCAGAGAATTACAATTTAATTATGATATTCCAATGAAGCCTCTCCCCTGTGGTTCATTTTAGGTTTCTTTTAGGGTTGCATTCACTATTCTTTCTGTTCTATCTGAACAGCAAACAATGAGATATACAATGCTTTGTATTTTTTTTTTATTATTAATAAACATTAATATATTAATAGTAACCCTTTGTATGGAATGTCAGAATATTTGAATTAAAGCAGTGTTCATGAATAGTGCATATATTCTTTATTACTTGGCCTTTACTGTAGCAGAGAATTTCATACATACAACTCTCCTAATTGTGTATTATTGCCTGATATACCGGAGTAACATATATTCTTCTTTCTTGACATTGTGAAAATAATGTGAACATTAGCACAGGTAGCAACTGCTTTAATAATTTGGGTCTGTAACCTGATTTTTTAATGCTATTTCTGTACTATTTATTGGTTTATCTCTATTACTAATTGAAGGGAAAATAATGCATTTTATTGTTGGAAATTGAGACTTCCACAATAATATCAGAAATACAAAAAAAAATAGGCATGCATCAAATATGTGTGTATGTTTAATAAAAAGTAAGGGGGTTATCTTGCTTGTTGCTATATAAAATATAGTCCAACACCTTGTGCAAAAGAATTTGTCTTCGTTGTAATTTTTATAGTCCTTTTTGTATTTTTTTGTTTTTTTAAATCCCATCCCAATTACCAGTGGCCGATGCAATCTTCCATATCTGCAGATAAGTCTTCTACTGACTGTATGGGCATTATAATAAATGGTTAAATATGTTTCAGAAAGAGAAATAGAACATGTTTTTTGTTTGTAGCTCTGTGGGCCCTATTGTTTCGCACACCGCGTTATTTGCAGTGCGAAGCTAATCAAGCGAATATATTTTGTTGGTTTTTATGCGCACCCCATAGAGGTATGCATAAAAATCTGTGAATTTTATCTACCATAGTAGACAGGACAAAGCGCATTGCAAGCTTTTTCCAATCCTTGCAGCAAATTGCATCAGACCCTGGGTATATCCATGTGTTTTAATTTTTGTTATAGTTACACACACACATACCCCTTGCTCCCAAGCTAATGTCTGCTTTTATGTCTGTTGTGAATGCTTGCCATTCCTGGCTGTTTGCTGTAACTTCAGTTAAAGAGTATAACAGATGTTCTTCTTTTTGTGGTTTTTCTAAAAGTGTGCAAAAGTAAATGACCTAGGTAAAGCACACTCCAGAGGATATTATTTTATCACTGTGTTCCCTGGTCTCATCACTTCTAATTCTCTTGTGTTTCTCAACCCCCTGACATGTTGGATAATTAAACTGTGGCCTGTCAGAGGAGCATAAGGTATGAGCCATACAGTTGTATGGGATTTTTTCCAGCCCAGCAATGTGTTTATTGATTAGATTGATTACTAACACAAATATCTCTTAAATCTTAAGGAACTAATATACACCCAGCCAAAGAGATGAAAATATTGCCCAAAAGCATTTTATTTAACATATAGTAAATGCAGTTAAAGTGCAGAAATTGTGGTAGTGAATGGAAGAGAAAGTTTTCTATGTTGTTATAAACAATAATTACAACCCCCCCCTCCCCCCCCTCCTCGNNNCCCCCCCCCCCCCCTTACATACCTAATATTCTCTTTATAAGCTTTACTGCTAGTGATTTGATTCTATTAAATAACATCACATCAATTCTCCCACCTTCTGAGTCTTTTCAGACAATTCCTTTTTTTTTAAGGACCCTCTCAGGGCCCCTGTTTTCTAGCATAGCTTACAAATCCTCCACCGAACCATCCCTACTGCTTCCCACTTGATCATCTCTGTTTGCCTTCTTTGTGCTCATGTCCTTTCCTTGCCTTTATCACCATCATCTCCCTTTTTTTTTCTCATTAACACCAATACCCCTGAAGCTATTTTCTGCCTCATTAACCAGTGTATAGCTTCCACTTGCACTAGTTCTCTATACTTAATCCACATAATTGTCTGCATAGGATCTCAACCAGTGTACTAGTACTCAGGGCAACTAGGCAAGGTTGTAAGGAGGTTTTATATCAAACGGCCAAGCACATAATAAAATATTTTGTGGGCTAAATATAATGTAGAAAATGCACCATTATATCCCTGCAAAAAATATGTAAACAACAACCACAAAAACCCTGGGAAATGCAGGTAATGTACCCAGGTACTCACGCTATAAGCAGCAATCATAAGGCCATCCATTGAGGTTTGGGCCAATTACAAAGGCACAAGGACCGTAAATAATGGAAGGTACTTTGCATGATCTACGGTCCATGTGCCTTTGTAGATAGGTTGGGAGGTATGGGTTAATTATTAACCCATACCTCCCAACCTTCCTGTGAACGAAAGCGTTAATAGATGGCACAAAAAGTACATCTATGATAACTGACATATACTGTAATGTGCTAATACATGTGGGTTATATTAGGGAAAGGGGGCTCCCCTTGTAATCCCCAGAATAAACTGTTCAGGCTGTGTGCTGTCTCCATGCAGAACAACGAGGAGCAGCTCTAGTAGTTTTTTTTTTCTTGTTCAAACTTAATTCACAGCATGTAAGAAACATGCTGCGAATAAAGTTTGAACAAAAAAAACAAACAGGAAACACAGTGGAGGTGCCGAGGATACAGCCAGCATGTAAGTAATAACCACACGTAGTGCAGAGAGCGGCTGCCCCTCTGTGCTTTTTTAATATTTCTTGTTTGAATTTCGTTCGTTTATAAAAAAGTGAGTATACGAAGTCTGCCTATCGCCCAAACTCATATAAAGTCGCCCCCATGCGACTTCATATATAAAATCACCCCCCATGCGACTTCATATATAAAATCACCCCCATGCGACTTCATATATAAAATCACCCCCCATGCGACTTCATATATAAAATCACCCCCCATGCAACTTAATTCGCCCACGTTGGGAATGACTGGTCTACATGATCTTCAAAGTTTATCTCACAGCATTTATATATTATTTTATTCCTCTTATATTTTAAGCACTTTGTCTAAGGGTTATTTAAACCCCTATTCTGACATGGGTAACATTGAACCCGGTTAGAATGAGGGATTTACGAAATGGGCATCTGAAAGTTCCTTTTCAGATGTCCCTATTTCGAATACCCCTCCATTTTAGAATTTTTTTTTCCGAATGGATGAGCATGCCAATCGGCATATTCACCCATTCCTTTTCAGAAACACTTCCGCTACCGCAGTACTCGCACCACGGGAAAGGTGAGTAACCTCTACATGGTTAGGGTCAGGCTGCAGGGAAGGTAGTAGAAAGATAGTGGTCACTCTTTTATATCTGCTACTGAGTTTGAGCCTTCCTTAAGAAAACGAAAAGAGATTGAGAGCACATCTTATAAGTCAGTGTTGACTAACCTGTGGCACTCCAGGTGTTCTGAAACTATGAGTCCCAGCATGCCTGAACTGTAAAAGCATAGCGGTTACCTGACAAAACATGATGAAGATTGTAGTTTCACAACATCTGGAGTGTCACAGTTTAGCCAACACTATTATAATGTGTTTGAACAGGTGTCAAAGACAACCAGATGCGTTCATCCATATATGTAGTGTTTTTTGGAGTAGCCATGCATATTCTTTTATGTAGGAACCTTGTCCTAGATGTGGGGTCACACATAAGTAACATGGTTCTCTATCCTTATGTAAAATGACATTTACACATTAATCTTACCCTGTTTCCTCTATGATCCTTACTAGGTTAAACTATTTACCAATCGAACACTTTTGAAGCAATATAAAGGAAAATTTCCTATTTACATCTAATTGTATTCCTTGTAATTCTCTGTAGATATATCCAGTTGTAAAATATATATATATTTTTTTAAAACATTTTTTTATTTGTGCATTTCAAACAGACAAAAAACAAAAAAACATTTCTAAGAGTGTTTCAAAGTATAGATGTTACAGTAACCTGTATCTCAACAAATCAATCAGAGTGCAATCATTGTGAGAGATTATCAGAGATTTACAATCATACATAAAGCATTGGTTAACAGACTAGTGATAATCAGCAACGTAAGAGATTAGGCAACTGTCGTACACAACATTAGTGGAAACATTTTCTATACCCTCTATAGAAGGCATTTTGCAAATGTCTCCAGTTAGTCAAGAGACCACCGGGCAAGTGTCGGACAAGCAGGATCTTGTGAAGACATGGCCAGTGACTCAAGCTGAATCGGAGGATCATCTAACAAGAATCCTGTGCTATACCACTTGGTATTTATAAAACAATCGTGTATATTTGTTTTAATAAGGGGTGCTAAAGTATTGATATATTGATTCCAAATATAAAATAATTTCTGCACTTTTTTCTCCTTCGATAGCGTAGTGTCAAGCCACTCCATATAAATAATAACATTTTTCACGAAAGAGTATCATTGATGGGGGGCTGTTCATGTATCCATTGTTGTAGCAACGACTTTCTGGCAACCGCTGAAACAACAGTTAACATATGCTTCAATTTTCTGGGGAGATTAGATGTCAGGTGTAAAATATTTAAGCAATTAATATGACTATATATTTGTAGTAAACTTAAAAAAATGAATATATAATCAGTCATATAATTTATTCTTTTACCGATAAATGTGAATCATGCCTCCTGGAATCTGTGTTCATCAAATTTAACCGAGAGTACTATGTCATGCTCACATAAGTTCTATGAATGCATGCTTAATATACAACAGCTTTATTAAGTATGTTAGACATGATGAACCTTCTTGCCTAATTTATTTCAATTAGGCTTCTAAATTTGTGTGTGTAATTGCCCCTCAACAACAATAAAAATCAGTTAAAGTGAATGATGATTTATAAATTGTGTTATGGTGAATTAAAAGTCCTTTGGTAACAAAGACCCTACTAGCTTCTTTGAAGTGAAATGAATGTGCTTAATCTAGAAATAAATCAAAAGTAGTTTTGAGCTATGCAAGAGTTCCACAAATGTATATACCAAGGTAGACTTTCCTCTACTGAAGACATTGGGGCAGATCCAGACCTACTGGCTAGTTACGTTAGAACACGTAGCGTGTTTTACGCTAGCGTAATTTCTAGGAACTCCCCTGGCTTGCACATACTTTTGCCGTTTTACGCTGCCCAATCCCTACCTTAACTTTTGATAGCGTAAGTACTGACGTATTGATGTACATATGTGACGGCCTAACACGGACCATTCTGTCCGATTTATATACCTCCCTCCGCCTTCAAAGCGTAATAACGGGTGCCGTATTGATACCTCCACACCTTCGTTCGTAGTTATGCTGATGGTACGTATGTTTAGCATTACGTGGCGTAACATCTGCCACACTTATGCGCAGTAAATACAAGTTGGCGATTTTACGTCATCGCCAAGCGTACTTCGCTCATGAGTTTTATATTACTCTGCACAAAGCATCTAAGTATGATAGAGATTCAAGACATAGGACCGGATTCAGAGATCCATTTTTTGAAAGTATGCAATTATACACACGGACGTTGCAAGCCGACACCCCCGACACTCCCCTCTCACGGCCGTGCTGTTGGTGACTTACGAGTCTCTAGATCACTCTGTTCTTTATGTGTGTACTTATATGTATGCCGTACGTGCGATTCTTAATAACCGCTCCCTCATGCTTTCATTTAAATGCCCCCCCACTTTCATGTAAATTTTCACGTCCGTTTTTCAACTCCTCCCATCCGTACGTATTCACAAGTGCGATTCACAAGTCCGTCTGTTAGGCATTTACGTGCGTATATTCTATGTAACCTATGTAAATAAAGTTACTACGCATGCACAGTTAAAACGTACCTAAAGATACGCACACAACTCCACGTGAAAACGGATCTCTGAATACGGTCCATAAACTGTATTTCATAACAGGTAAATCTTAACTTGTGTAACAACAATGCTTAGCACTTTGAGAATCTTGTTTATCAACACACATCACAGTATAGTCACTATGAGCAGTCTTCTCAATAACCTGAAATTTCATATTTTATGAACATCCCCAAAAACAAAACACAACAAAACCGAAAGCCATTGTATAACATTTATTTACAAAAAATGGTATGTCATTATTAAGCTGAATGCAATATATAAAATAACTAGAGTGTTATTGTTATCCTTTGTATGATACCCTTAAGCAGTGGTAGACAACTTTGACCTGCAGATCATAGGCAGGCCAACCAGGCCTTAACAAGCTATACACCATTAGCCTGCCACAGCCCACTTCCACACATACAGGACCCAGGTTAAATTGTATAAACCAGCAAAGCTCCATTGACTGCAGTAACTGACTACACCGAAGTCACGCAAGATGAAAGTGCTAAAGGCTTCACTGAAGGACTCATGAGATATGTCACTAATGATAATCTCCAGACACCTTTTGGTACAACTGCAAAGAGAAAGCAGAGCAACCAACCAGCAGCGCTAAACAGCCACCCAATCAACCAGCAACACTGGAATAAAGTTGATGAACCAGATCCAGACCTCCAAATGAAGCTGCTTGCTTAATCAGCTGTCATTCACTAATTGTGCATGCCCAGAACCCTGGACTACGCATCGGAACGCAAGTCATAGGAATATCGTTTCTGTATGTCCAGCAGATCCGTACGTGGGGTGAGCCAGACTTCCCTGCACACTTAATGCGCATGGTGGGCTGGTCTTCCTATGTAAATCATACACTAAGGGCTGGGTTTAGCCCTATGTACCATTGTCTTGCCCACACGTTTAACCTTAAGTGCAGACTTTACAAGGTAGGTTTCTAGACACAGATCTTAGTAACAGTTGAACTTATGGAACCCCTCCATACGTTTGTGCTCCATTACTAAATTGGGATTAGGCCCAATATGTGTGCTGTACCTAAATCGCTTTTGTACATTATACATATTACATCATCTACATCAAAAAAGAAATAATGTTAAAATAGTAATGATTGTTTTTTTCTAACAATATTTGCAATTCAGAAATAATTCTTACAACATATCTTTAGTTTTCTTACTTTTATAACTAATTTCTATTAATTTGTTATAATAAAAATATGTTTGACATGATCAATAAAGATAAACTAGCACTGCCCTAAAGATATATTCAGCTGTTTATAATAAAACTGGACCAGAACCATAATTCAAATGCAAGCCGACTTATTCAAGCATTTTGTGTAAGTTAGCTTGCGCTCATACTGCGTGTGTGCAGTACAAGGACTTCCGCATTGGAATGCAGCAAACTGTGTTCCGATACAGAAATCTTTTTCTTCATGCAATACGGGCCCCCTCACCATGTGTACTTGATAAACATGGTAGGTGGGATCAGGAATGCTAATCGCACAGTGTGGGCTTGGCTACAGCATTCTATACAGTGTTTATTCGCGCGGAGACTTAAGCTAGGACTCTGCACGCAAAAGGGCCATGCATGTGAGGGGAGTGTAGGGCGTTTGTTGCCTCTCCAAGGGCTGTATGCAGAGTTTTCCGATATCTTCTACTGAGCATGCGCAGTAATTCTGGAATGTAATATATGTTACTTGTTGCAATCTACGTTGCCACAAGTAACGGCCCCAAGTATGGAATAGAGCATAGCAAATTCAATACGTTCGCTTCTGCTAATCTTAATTCTGGAGCCAACCTATTTTGAGGTAATTATATTGCTTTGATAGAACTGCTTTGGAATGTGATGATAACTTTAACCATTCATGGTTTAGATCTAAATATTTAAACTGTGATGTTTAATAGCCCAATGAAACATGTATGGTTTTATTTGTGTTTGTTTCATAATAGTACCAGTAAAGGAGTGTGTGTGTGTGTGTGTGTGTGTGTGTGTGTGTGTGTGTGTGTGTGTGTGTGTGTGTAACAGCTACATACTTCTCATAAAGCTTTGTTTCTTCTTGAAAATGTAAAACCATTACACCAAGTGCTCTGACATCTTATTCTACAAGTCATTGTTGGAATAACTGAATTTGAGCAATTTTTTTTCTTTCTTTTCTTGCTGTCTTACCAGTTAATTTCTATATTAGTGTTTTCATCAGATCAATGGCTAATAGTGTACAACTGCAGCAATCAGACACTGGCAGCCAAGATGTAAATGCTTTAACAGCATAGCATCCTGAGAGAATGTAACTTTTTCTCTGTGTGCAGTCAGTTTATGTCAGTGGAGCATTTTCTAGGTTATTGCTACTTGCTAGTATTTTTTTTCCTTTCTGTTACAAAATTTTATGTAGGTTCAGTATTTCTAGATTTTATTCTTTATTTATTGCTTTCATGTCAGTGCTTCCTTACTGCTCCTCTATTCCCTACTGTCCTGACATTCTCCTGTGCTTCCCTGCTGCACTCAGCTCTCTCCTCCAGTCCTGTGC
>WWET01000322.1:190471-220399 GCA_011038615.1 Limnodynastes dumerilii
AACTCAACTCTCTCATCTGGTGCTGTGCTTCCCTGCTGCTTTTGGTTACCTCCCTGCGTCTTCTGTCTCTCTCTCTCTCTCCTCTGCTCCTGTGATTGCCTGTTCTGTCCCCTCTGCTCTTGACTCTCTTCTCCGCTCCTTGCATCCTCTGCTGTTCCTGTGTTTTTCTCTGTTTCGTCCCTTAAGCTTCTGGCTCTCTCCCTGCTACTTGTCTTCTCTTCTGCTCCTGGCTCTCTCCCCTGCTGCTGTGTGGCTCCCTGAAGCTCCTTGCTTGTTCATCTGTTCCTTTCCTTCCCAGCTGCTCCTTTTTCTCTCCCTGTTCTACCCTTTAAACTTTTGGCTCTGTCCCCTGCTATTTGTTTTCCCTGCTGCTCCTGGCTCTCTCCTATTTAGCCTGTCGGCATGCGCAGAACAGTGCCAAAACTGCGTAGTATACGCTGATTGACAACAGCAGCTTACAATTAATCAGCTGCTGTGGCGGAAGCTGCTGGTTAGTTGTCTATAAACAGAGGTCTGCACTCAGCGCTGTTTATCAATATCTTTAGGTTCCGACTGCTACACTATATTAGGAGGGTGCTGCGGTTCTGAAGATGATGCTGTCAGGAAGTAACAGCTATAATTCCCTGGCAGCATCATTTACAGAGCCACAGCACGCTACTAATACTGTATACTGTAGCAGACAGCTGTGGCTATGTAAATGAAAGTGGTCACCAGGGGGTGCAGTTCAAAAGCCCTAGGGGCAGTACTAAGTGTTGCCAGTATTATTTTCTTTTGACAGGTGTCAAGTTAATGACCCTGTCAGATAGAGAAAGTTGATTATTTAACTCTGTAGGCTTCAGCTGTGTTACATGTTACCCCCATGTATACATATGTAAAATCTCTACTATTAAAGTGTAGTTTGCTGATATCTCTTGTATATTTTTAATCCATATATATGCCTGAGGATACACCCAGTAGAGTAAACCTTTTATTTAACGAAAGAGAAACTGGTTACAATTTTAACTTTACTTCACCAAGATACTTAACGTTAAAAAGTGTGTGTGTGTGTGTGTTATAAACAGGTAAAGTCACCTCCTGCCTGGATTGATCTATTCTGGAATTGAATGTTACATAAGCTCCAGTTCAGTGAAACTGAACTTTTTGTTTTGGTGGATAGCTTTTTCTACAGGTTACAGTAGTGATGCTTTATGCAGATAAGTGGACACAGTCCTTAACTGGAGAGCTCTGCATCTTGGTTTTGCTTCAAAGCAAAAAGAATACACAACACATTATCTTTATTAAAAATCGCTGTTTTCTTCTGGTCTGATGCACAATTGATAGCAGCTTGAAATTGTTATTGATGAGTAAAATATTATATAGTTGGCATATAAATATTGTATAACAGTAACATTTATTACATGTAATAACAAATGCCTCTATATACGTTTGGTGTTTGCATATATTTGTGTGTGTATGTGTGTGTGTATATATATATATATATATATATATATATATATATATTTACACAATATATACTTATACACAGTATATATTTTAACATATAATATACTGAGAATATTTATATGATTTCTAGTTTTTCTTTATTGGAAAAGTAGAAATTGCAAACAGTTATTTATATGTATGAATTCTCTGGCTCATTCTAGTGAGAAATGGGTCATTCTGGAACAGTGAGAAATGTGATTGCTGAATTTCAAGCAGCTATTGCCACTCAGTTGGAACTGCTAAAATTGAAGAGAGGGTCAAGCTGGCACTTGTTGCAATGTTTTATTCACCACTATCAGGGTTAAAGAAAATCTTATTTATACATATTTTTGTTGTAACACACATTTGTTTTGAATAAACTTTTATATACGACTAAAGTGCTTTTTTTGCCTCTATCTTTTTGGGGTTTTATGACACTAATTACACCCCTATTCCGATTTGCCTGAGTGGGGTGGGGGGCATCAGGTTCTAGGTTCCTGACATATGGCATAACATTTAGGATACAACTTATCCTGCTTGCTGTTTCCCCATGCATTGCCTTTTTGCACATACAATGGATATGGACATTAAAGATAAAGCGGTTCTGGCGCACTGGTTGCTAGTAATGTTTGTGAAAACCATTTCAGGGACAATTTAACAAACCTTGTATAGCAAGATGTGTGGGTACATTCAAGCTTGTATGTGTTTTCTGTTTTTTTGTACAAATATATAAAGTAAAATGAGAATATATCCTTTGCATTTTCCAGTAGTCCCCATGTGACAGATTTATTTTGCATTTTATTTCTCTGTACATATTTCCACTCCATTATATCCTAGTGCCTTAAATAATAGTGAATTCTGGACCTGCTTAATAATCCCATTTCTGCATGAAGCGTTTCATTAAGTGTAGTCCTGCCGCAACAGTTAAAATTGAAACGTTTCACAAAAAAATGCAACTTAAGGTTTTAAGATATCGGGCTATTTTTTAGTGGCCATTTGCTCAGATTATATCCATTTTATTAACTAATTTAACACTGAAATAAAAAAAACTAAATATATGCATTTTAATCCATATTTGGAAACAGTATATCATTAAATGCAAAAAAAATTCTGGCAATATATCAAAATATAATTATAATTTATATAAAATTTAAGCTAAAATATTTTCCTACTTCATGACACTTTTTCAGAGGTTTTTTTGTATTCCTGTAAATTTGACCAAGCCATTGTTTGATATAAAACAAATTGTTGGGTGCAGTGTCCAAAAAGTTAACTTGAGGAATACTTTAAGGAAGAAAAATGTAATTATAGTTTGCTTATTTCCTTCCATTTAAGTTTCTTCTTTTCTTTTACTAGAGGTTTAAAACATGGTAAATGCCTTATTTAGTTCAAAAGCCAATTCTTAAATCGGTGGAATTATATGGAAACAGTGCTGCATTGAGAGATGCTGCCAGTTACTGACATCTGCATACAAACCACTTGTTCATGTTTTCCTTAACCGCCTTTTTTGGATGAAGCATACAGACTTTTCTGAATGAGCTCTCTTTGCACATTGGCAGGGCCAGTAAAATGCCGACTACGTTACACTGAATAGCGGAACATTGCATGGTTTAAGCATTCTGGCATCTGAACTAACTCGGCTTCAAGAACAAACTCAAGAACTTCCTAGCAAAAAAGCCTTTGTATAACTTTGGAAATGAAATCTTGGCATGCACACTTAGCGTTTTGAATGTAAAGTATTTGTTTTGAGGAATTCCATTATAATTGGAAACTTACAAAGATATCAAAATTAAGTTTTGTCTAGAAAGCCTGTTAAAAGTTTAGTTTTCTTATAATGGGTACTGATTAGTAGCTTGTGCTAGTTCATTTTCTTACTTTCAATAAACTGACATCATTTTGGAAACAATGTTCCAAATTTATGTTATATGAAATTTTACTTTATTAGAAAGTTAAATTCCAGAAATGTACTACGTTTTAGTGTATTGTTTCAATTACACTTTCCAATAATGATGGTCCAGATCCATGCACATACAACAAACAGTATTTACAGTAAGGGCTGGTTTCAGTCCTTACGTACTATCCAAGCAAAATGTAAGATTCCCTCGCCTGCATTAGGGAGTGGGGAAAGTTGGAATTGAATAGAATACAGATTTCTAAGACCATCACAACTGCCCGCTCTACACTGCTTCTTCACAGAGGGGAAGTTCTAGGTTAAAATCTCAGTGAGTGGTGATGATGCTGGTTAGTAATGATTTACAAGTATAGTATATTTACATTTCCTTTGCTCATTCAGTCATTACAGACATTAGGGTGGATCCAGACCTATGGGCTAGTTACGTTACAACGCGTA
Source organism: Limnodynastes dumerilii (assembly GCA_011038615.1). Lineage (NCBI taxonomy): Eukaryota > Metazoa > Chordata > Amphibia > Anura > Limnodynastidae > Limnodynastes > Limnodynastes dumerilii. The sequence continues at coordinate 194,283 of WWET01000322.1, forward strand.
GCGTATTTACTCCCATAGGCACTCCCCTTGGTCTTACGTACTTTGGCCGTGTTATGCTGCCCCAACCCTACCTTAACTTTTCTTAGCGTAAGTACTGACATACGTAATGGATTTACGTACGTGATGGCCTAACCCGGCCCATAGCGTAAATGCCTCCCCCCGCCTCTATAGCGTAATTACGTGTGTGTCGTATTGCTGCCCCTCCCCTTCGTTCGTATTTACGCTGATGGTACGTACGTTGGGAGTTACGTAGTGTAACTTCTGCCACGCGCATACGCAGTAAATACAAACGGGTGAAATGACGTCATTGGCTAGCGTGAATACACTAGCCTACGTAGGTTAGCATCTGGGCCATTGATTCCAAAGGGTGATTCCTGGGTTTGCCATGCATAGTATAAGGGTCACTACCAGGTAAACCTTGTATGCGCTAGATTTCAGCGGGGTACATTCTTACCATTCAGTAAGTGAAGCACCATTCAGCACCTCCCTGTGAATTCTAGGTGGCCATGGAGACACAGACTTCTACCTGGTAAAGTGTTCATATAATATTACTGGTTATAGCTAGTTAACTCTTAACAAGTAGTTATTATAAAAATGTAAATGTTTACAATTCTGATTCTAAACTGTTCATTGATGTTTCAGCATGTTATACTAGCTACCAGGACACAGTATAACAATTATTGGTAGTAAATAAAATAAAACAATAACCAACAAAAAAAAAAAGTTTCCTACAGAGACACAAAATCAGAGAACTTTAAAACTTTACCAATCAAACTGTAAAAATGAATGATATTTTGACATTACGGCTGAAGACTAAATGAATGTGTTCCTCAAGCAATACAGACAAAATGGCAAAACTCTGAAATCAACAGAGCGGAGGCATCTTCTGTGCATGGGGCTGTCTATAACCCCAGTAACTGAGTACCCATTAGCAGCTCCACCATCTTGTAACGCCAATCTCACTCAATAATAGTGCTGAATCTGCAGATTACCACAGGATGTGATGGTATACCATGTCTGTATTTCTTCTGGAACATTAAGGCCCCAACCTCAATATCATCATTTCATAGCTTTTTGGTTTTTGAAAGTTTCAAAGGTATCTTTTATTGTCTATAAATTTTCATACCTTTTTATTATTATATATATATATATATCTATATACACACACCCCACACTTTCTTCTCATTCTGTGGCTTATTTCTTCCCGTCCCTCTTCTCACTCCATTGAATAAATGATATGAAATCTCAGGGGTGGGGCATTATAGACCTTTATTATTATAGTAATAACAAACCTAATATTTACTCTGTATGTCCCCCTTAACCCCAAAACGCCCACCAGCAGAAGGTAACATGGCTGATTTCCCTGCCAGAACACAGAAGAAAAATCTGTGTGAGGGAAGCCAGCCATCTTGCTCCTCTCATGTTAAGCCTGATTACACCCAGGGCTGTCAGTTGTCATGTGCAACAGCAGAAAAATCCTATCTTTATAATGGGACATATTTTCCAAATTATAAAAAAACAAACAAACCCTGTCATTTTCTCACAAATGTCACACCCCAAAGGCTCTCCCTGAAAGTTAACAAAAAAGCAGTTAGTGTAAGGATGCCCTATACATTTCCCCAAAAACTTGTAGTTTTGTAAATTTTCTTTATTTTTCTATAAATGGCATGCGACACCAACAGATGATTCCTTATGAAGAGGTGAAATTTTCATCTTAATCTGTAATATACTTTCTGATATAGCCCCTCAAACTAGCCCCGCTCTCTCACAGAATTAGATCTTAGAGTCATGCTTAATATAAGGGTATGACTGTGCCATATATATCTATATCACTTTCTCCTGTGTTATTGGCAGCCTTTACTTTACCACATCGCAGTAATCTGGCAGAAAACACACACTGTACAAAATCCACTCCACTCCATGCCCAGAAAGCGCCATAAAGTATTCTGTTTCCAGGGCACTTACCAGTAGGAGCACTATTTAACAGTCAGCTGGCTAATTGGACATTGCCTTAATCTGGCATTAAATCTAAATGCCACAAGGCTTGCATATTATTTGCAGCCCAGCGTCTCCCATTATTTCTGTATGTGATCATCATTATCCAGCCACATACCATTTCACTGCAGGTATTCCCTTTAGCCATGCACTTTGTCAGAAATGACTTGGCTATGTTGCAGTATGGATGTCACTTTTGGGCACTCGGAAGAACTGGATTTCTGTATAGAAACATACATAACTTATGCAGAAAATTCAGCGTAAAAGTACCTAGGTGAAAGTGTTTCATTGCATAAATGTTTTAACCCACAATTTGACAAGCCCGTGTGAACTCTCATATGTGGTTATTAGCTACAATACATTGATGTGCTATTGAGTGTTGCCTTTCCTTTATTATCGGTGTGTGGGACTCCTTTCAAAACACCCGTACATGTACATAATGCTGTCTCTAGGAACAATGTGGTAGATTTTATATCTCCTATTTGATTACTTTAATGGATTGCCCCAGTGAACAGGCTTGCTGGGAGCAACGTGCATTTGCTACCATGAACTTATGGAGCAGTGCAGAGAAAGAGAATTCATTTTTCTTAATTAACCCTAATAATGATATATTCAGATCTTGGTGTTGATTCCTTAAGACCTTTGGTTAGTCACAAATTCAAATGCATGGGATATCCATAAGTACAGTGACTACGAATATCTCTTTAATAGTCTGCTTAGTGCTGCAGAATAACAGTGTAACACAGGGGGGTACAAATAAGGTGATAAATCTAATTAGCCCTAGAGCCTTATATAACAACAGGCATTATGCCAATCATAGCACCATTGTGTTGGAGTCTCAGATTGCAGCTTAGAGTTCAGTATTTTCTCATACTCTATAATATTTCCTGGCATATTTCAGCTACCCAGCCGTTTTGCTTCACAGTATGCCTGTGATGTCTTCACTGAAAGGTGTATTAAGATGTGAAATAAAATTATTTCCTATTGACACTAACAAGCTTCTTGCTGTCTTTGAGGAAACGGTTCCTGTAATACAGTGGTATTATTCTGATAGTCTGCATTTATGTTGAGAAACTAATACAACCCATTTTGTGGTTTACTGATAGAATGGAGATCTGTCCTGCTTGTATGAGACTAATACAGAATGTTTACTTTTCAATATCATTTACCAAAACCATGGAAGCAAGAAACTTTTTGTTTATTAGCACTGCATGTCTTTTTCTTTATTTCAGTACAAAACAAAAAATAAACTATAATGTTTCACTTGTGGTCTTAGGACAGTGATGGCGAACTATACGTGCATAGAAACATTACAACATTGAAATACTATTACCCACCACTATTACAGATACCACAGCACAGTTTTACCGAGCTCAAAAGGTTAGCCATCACTGTCTTAGGACATGTAAATGTTCATATACGTGCATAGAAACATTACAACATTGAAATACTATTACCCACCACTATTACAGATACCACAGCACAGTTTTAGCCACAAAGTTTTAGCCTAGTGGAAAATAAGTATACAAAAGAAAAAAAAAAAACATGAAACCCTGGTAGAAAACAACACCTAACATCTTTTTTTTCTTCCTTCCTACCTCCTGTTTTTGATTTCATGTTACTTTATTATATATTGATATTAGTATTGTTTGAAAAACAGGAGAAACTGATGAAATGTATGAATAATAAACTAAAAATGTAGTCCTAAGAGGGATTTGGTAACTCATAGCTAAGTAATTATTGATATTTTTAAGATCAATCAGTTGAAAAATCATTAAAGGTCTTGGACTTTAGGTAGCTTAGAAAATTAGTTCTTTTACGAAGGTCTTGAACTCCAATGGGGGTTAAGTTCATATTTATTAATAACCTGGCATAGACACAAATGTTTCCAGGTATATAAATACGTTTTATAACTGGAAGCAATCTTGAATAAAAATCCTACTTGTATTTATTTCAATTTTCTAACTTAACATCAATCCGGTTTTTTTTGTTTTTTTTTTAAGTTTAAGGGACAGGGTACAACCTCAGGGGAATTAGGAGGAGGGGTAAAAAAGTTCCACGATTAAACACATTTTCATTGAAAACGAGGGTTTTCTCATAGTCAGACTAAGGCATCCAAGGAAAGTGAGAGGAAAAGGCAGAGGCCTCATAGGATATGTCTCCATGATACAGGTAAATTAAAGTTTGTTCTGTATGACTATGGTAGATAGGAAGGATCCCTCCAACATGATGTATCTCAAGACATAGGGGTAGATCCAGAACTACGTACATGAGTGATTTTACACAAACGTAAATGGCTAAAGTACGTACGAGCATGGGGAGTGTATAGAAAATACGCTACCGTAATTACGCCATGCGATAAAACGTAGCTCTGGATCTGGCCCATAGTGTTTGTCTCCCAAGGGTGAGGTGTGGAATATGTGTAATAGGACCAGGTTGGGGATCAATGGTGCATTTTGGGGGCATCCCCAGAATATATAAAGATGACCCTGACCATCTCTCTTTCACACCAAAAGTATATTGATCTAGAGGTGACATTCTCTGGAGCCTGGAGGGAATTAATTATATTCAATTAAAACAAATAAACATTTCTGAATAACTGTTGCACTTGGAGCATTGAAATTTGTGCCTAAATATATGGGACAAATAGGTCTCTTTCCCATACTATATGACTTTAAGACTTCATAGGGGAGGATGGTCTAGTAGGTAGGGAATACCAGAATAATATTGCCTCCCCGAGAGCTCCTTGTAGAAAATCTGCTTAGTGCGGGGGCAGTGATTCAAAGCATTCCATTGGTCTTTAAGCCGCTGATCGAGTGCTTGATTTGGAAGCAGACGATATGTTCAATTGAGTGGACATAAATTTTTCTTACTGATCTATTTCAGGGGCATTCTGGAGGGGAGATATAACAGACAAAATGCAAGGCTGATTATTTGTATTGTGTAATCTCTTTTGTGCAGTGCTAGGTATTGCAGCTTGATGAATCGAGGTTGAACTATTATACTGCATTTTTTTTTTGTGTTTTAATGTGCGGTAATGAAGTAAAAGTATCTAAATCCTTTTAATCTTAGAAGGTTTGGCTCCGTTTTTACGGATTCACTGCTTCTCCCCTTCTTTCATGCATTCCACATACTGTGAACTCTTATTGGGATGAACTCCGATGCTGAGAGGACTAATTGTTCACCTGTATGCTGCTTATGCTTAGACAAAATTTTATTTGACTTTATTCATATATAAAGCTTGCTGTTTCTTCTTAAATTAGTATATTATTTATTTATTTATTTATTTATATATTTATGAGATCATTTTATGTGGTTATTTATTAGTATCACTTCAATTTTCTAACTTAACATCAATCCGGTTTTTTTTTTTTTGTTTTTTTTGTTTTTTTAAGTTTAAGGGACAGGTTACAACCTCAGGGGATTTAGGAGGAGGGGTAAAAAAGTTCCACGATTAAACACATTTTCTGGAGACTTGATAAATCCTATTGCAATGAAGCTATGGGGTGTTCATGAAGATTGAAAGTGAGGGTTTTTACGGATTCACTGCTTCTCCCCTTCTTTCATGCATTCCACATACTGTGAACTCTTATTCGGATGAACTCTGATGCTGAGAGGACTAATTGTTCACCTGTATGCCGCTTATGCTTAGACGAAATTTTATTTGACTTTATGCATATATAAAGCTTGCTGTTTCTTCCTAAATTAGTATATTATTTATTTATATATCTATGAGATCATTTTATGTGGTTATTTATTAGTATCACCTTTTAGTTCCTGCATAATTATTTAATATTAATTTAACTTCATTATACCTGATGTATTATAATCCAGCGCTTTAGATACACCCTATTTTTTATTTGTATCTATCATTTTGAGTTTTGTGGACACTCTAGGGTTGTTTTACTGCAGCAGGATTTTAGCGCTTTTTTAGACCCTCTGTATTTTGATTGTATATTTCATTTCTGTCTTGTTGTGATGTCATGTTGTCTTAGCTAACTACTAGACTTTGATTACATCTTGGGCTCCATGCATTCATTGTACGTCTACTGTATGTGTCCAGCCAGAAATGGCTGTTTTACAAATACAGACAGCATAAAGCTCATTTTTCGGCTGCCTCTATTTCGAAAAACAGCCGTTTTAGAATTTTTTTTTGATTGGCTAATTATGCTGTTTGGCATACTTACCCATTCCTTTTTGGAACCCGCCACCCGCTTGACCCAAGGGAAGAGAAAGTTAGGGTTAGTCTCTGGGGAAGGAAGGGTTAGTGTTGGGATTAGCCTGCAGGTAGGGGACTCTAGATTTAGACTACGGGGAAGGGAGGTTTAGGGTTAGGCTGCATGGAAGGACTGTTATGGTCATGAAAGGGTTAGGGTAAGGGTTGGGGTTAGTTTTATACTTACCATTCAGAGCTCCACCTTCAGATCAATTGCCTTGCCTCTTTGAGGCAAAAGCAATTGATTTACTGGCCATTTCGGAACTGGCTGGAAGAGAACGGTCCTTTGGAAATGGTTCTCAGCAGAGACCCACGTCCACTCCAGAGCCCTTTATAAAACTGAATCAGCGTCATGGAGATTGCCAAACACTTAAGGGAGTCAGGGAGATCACCCACTCTTCAGGAAGTCTGATTGATATTCAGGCAGAGTTGACAAGTATGACCTAATGTGTTTGTAGTTCCCATTATCATAAAGTAGCATATAATAATCCATTTTCCACCTCTCTCAGTTAGAGTTCCTGCTAAATTTTTTCTGAATTTATTATTAGCAATTAAAAATCTCATAAATTTGGATTTTTCCAATTATTCCATTAGTTTGACCCCCTGTAATCAGACATATTTATATGGTGTACAGCAGATTTTTTTGTGTCATGAGTAAATAATCAGTTCTGCTGTAAATTCTAAGTGAGTACAGGCTGTAAAATCATTATCCAAGGGTCTAACATATGGAGTCTGCTATGTAGCCCTGGGAATTTCTCAGATGACTTTTGTTACCTTGCTGCATAGCATTGCTTGTAATGTCATATTTTGAAAGGAACCTTTCAAGATAGTAAATTATCTGTATGTGTTATATTTTAAGGAACTTGACGTTAACAATTGTTAGGCTCTTGTTCTTTAAACCGCATCAGGGTGTAATATAGTATAGGTAGCATCATAGAAATATGGATTTGTCTAACTTGGTGAATGAATCTCTTGAATCATAATGGCTTATGCTTTGGACCTACTGAATACTGATTTCTTTTACTCTCTTCATAGTGTAAAAATTATATTTGTTGTTTATTGGACTTCAACTTATAGCATGTTCTGGGTTTTTTTTTAATAATAGATTTAAAAAATAAATAAATAATAATGACCATACCAAACATACCTTACTTTTGGAACATTGCAGTCTGACATAATAATAGAAAAAATACCAAAATACATGAAAAGTAATAAAAATAAGCATTGGCCAGAATGTCATTTTATCTATTATTATATGATATCTATTAACAAAATAACGCACTTGACGGTACTCAAATAATCCAGCCACCTGAAGCCCATTCTTGGCCCATAAGGCAGTTAGGGTCATGCAGCCGCAGTCATCATTAATATGCCTCAGCACTCAGAGGCCCAAACCCCGCCAACTTGCAAACAGGGGACCCGGGGGAAACTCAGGATTGTCCCACAATGGAGTGAAAGGGAGGGGAAAGAGGATATTTCAAAAGAAGACCGGTACTGGTCCCAGATCTGTAGGGTGGAACCTACCATCGGATGGAGTGCTACTGCTACCGGTTTCTTAGGGGGGGGTAAACCCAAGGAGGTGGCTGGTGAGGATATACCACATGCTGACGCTTCCACCTAGGGCCGCGATTGATTGCAATCCAGGCTATAGCTTGGCTGAGGTGGGAGGCCAGGTAATCGATTGATCAACTCAAATTTGTGAAACTAGTCCTTGGGGATTTTTTGACGCCAAACAAACTGGATAAGCCATTTGTGGATTTGGATTAGTGTGCTTTTGAGCACCGACACAGGGAGTGTTTGGAAGAGGTAGAGCAAGCAGGGCAGTACATTCATTTTAATTGCCAAATTTCTGCCCAGCCAAGATATTATAGCACATTCTTTAATTTCCTATTGATCATTTTTGTATATAAAATGTAGTTATGGCCCTTTCTATTACAATATCTACATAAAGCGTAAGTGCATTAACCATGCTTAACTGTATAGTTGCTTTGCAGTCAGTATCTCGAACTCACTTTCTGAAAATGCTATAAGCAGCAAGAGCTGTGAGATTGCTCTGTAGTAACATTATGCTGTGGTTCATTACATGTTTCCACCATTTGTAATACAATAATCTGTTCTGTTAGTGCTGGTAATGTGTTCCTTTCTTGCTCTCATACTTTTGGTACCAGGTATTATTTTACTGCTCAGAATGTGAAATGTTGATTACAATGTAAGGTTGCATCATGCTTGTAAGATGTCAGAAATGATCTTTAAATTAAAGAATCAGGGAATTGTAAAAGAAACTTTGTTGTTTTACCATCAGAATCTGTAAATATTAATTGTGTGCTATAAAGCATTCTCATTATTTATATAGTGCAAGCCATGCTCAGGATTGTCTCAATTGTAGTGCTTTTCTCTTAACTTAAGCAAGACTTCTTGACAGTTAGTGAGCTAATTAATGTCTGCTGCTGACCAAAGCATCAATATCTTCCAGAGAATTGCACACTAGGCCTGTTTTGGATTCAGATTCTCCCATGATCCTCTACTATCCTTTTGTTTCTCTTAACAAAGTGCAATTGTGCAATAACCAATAGCAGTCAGTCAACAATTCACTTTGATCAATAAGTTAGATAATGTATGCAAATGCCTGGTTTCTGCTAGACAACATGTTGGAGAAATTTATTGTTGCATTGTTTAATAGTGTAGTCCATTAGACTTTTTATTTGAATTGCAAGATAATGTTAATGATAAGCTTTTGATAACTACTTTATGTGATTTATCATTATTCCACTAATTGTGTTCCTTTGACTTTAAACAATTTTCTGTAAATTTGTTACTGTCAGTAAACATACGTTTATGAACTCGGAGTGGTGTTACCTGCTATCTGGCTGATTGAGTTAGTGCGTAAGTGTTTCATTCTATCTCCTGGTCATCCACCTCTCATCTTTTCTGTAGTCACTATTATCCTATTCTTATGTCCTCCAATCAGCCACGGAAGCTGATTGGTGGACAGATGCTCTAAATAACCAGCGGGCTGTTCACCACAATGTGGGTTATAGCGCTGGTCTTGTGTATCTTACCTGCTTCGGTACCTTGTGACTCTTGTCTACATTGAGATTTCTAAATTTGTTATCTCTATTGACCTAACTTCTGTGTTCTCTCCTGTTACCTATCTCCGTATTTGCTTTGCCTCGCTCACTCCAGTGTGCAGTGCCCTGAAGTCCTACATGTAATCGGGACACCAGTCTCTTTTGTGCTAGAGTTTTTCCCATCTACTCTGTTATGTATTTTACAATATGAGTTTTACTGCTTACTTAAACAGTTTTTTAGTTTTTGTATGTTTTTCATGAGTACTCTATGTACTTGCGCTGTGTGCTTTAAGTTTTCCATCCACTTACACTATACTCACAATCCCTGCTATCTTGCTCTCACTATTCATAACTCACTGTGTTTGTGGAGTGTTCCATTCTGTCTCTCTGTGCTCCTATTTTTCAATCTACTCACACTATCCTGTGTGGTTCTGTAGCCTTACAGCTGGGGTATCCAGCACTGTGTTGGATTATCAGCGGTGGCTACAACCTGCTCATTGTCTGCTGCCAAGTTTATCCCCACCACTAGAAGCTCCAGTAAATTTTTGATTTTTTAGGCTTTTTTTAGTCTTTCTATTATGGCAGGGTCTCCACCTGAATCTATGAACATGCCCTCAGGGAGAGATTCAGAATCCCCCAACACTACTTTTTTTTTTACCTCCCCTTCCTTCCCACAAACACATACACAATAACAATAGATGCTGTTATTAGATAAGCCTCATTGTTCTAGGTAATTCAAACACAGGTAGAAGAACAAAACATAACCAGCAAAAGACAATTGATCAAAATAATCTACACACCAAACTCTAAACATGAAAAAATGACAATATCACAAATCGGCCGTTTGTATCTTTGACACAGGACATGCATTGCATGTATTTTTGACACATCCTCTGTAAACTGTACTACTAGTAGACTACATTCCAACTACAGTCTGCAATCTACTGGTATTTTCCATGTTTATTCACCCCAATTCTTTAAAACAAAACTCTATCCCCAACTCTCCCTCAAATTATCAGCCTATTTTGTTCCAGCTCACATGCCCCTCATAGTTGCTTGTGAGATTTGCCTTCACACGCATCACTAACTACTTACAACATTTTTGGATCATCTGTAGTTTTTTATTAGACTTTCATTTCTAACTCCACTGAAACTGAGCTAAGACAGTCAATGATTTACCCACTGCTATGTCTAGGTAACTACTCTCTCCTAATTCTCTTGGATTTTTCTGCTGCTTTTGACATTGTTGACCACAGTAAACTCATACAAATGTTACAGTCCCTAAGTATTCAGGACACAGCTCTTTCTTGGTTTACAACCTACATATCTAATTATTATTATTATTTTTTTAAGTGTTAACTTTTCTGGATCCATGTCCCCTGGTCTTTTATCTGTTGGTGCACCACAAGGCTCAGTGTTAGGTCTATAACTCTTCTCTATCTATACCATTTGCCTTGGAATTTAATCTTCATCTTTATGCAGATGATACACAAAATTATCTATCCACTCCTTATCTCTTACCAACTGTGTTGGCCTGTGATCTCAAGCCTTCCTACGTTCACATGTGCATATGACTTACTGACTTAAATATACTAGGTAACCTTGACAGATTGCTTTTGGAAAGCATGGCATATGTCACAAGACATACGAAAAATGACTAGAGAAACTAAACATTTAAAGCTTGGGGCAAAAAGGATAATAAACTGGAGGATGGTAGGTTCAGAGGAAATATGCAGGAAAATTACTTAACAGAAAGGGAATAATCTCCCATCTGAAATGGTTTAGGCTAACACAGTAGATCAGTTTGAACATGCTTGGGATAAATATAATGATATCCTAAATCTCAATCTAAATTGACGTAAAATATGATCTAGGGTCAGTAGAGTTTTAATAAACTACTGGGCAGACTGGATGGGTCATGTGACTTATTTGCCATCACTTTCTATGTTTCTATTAGGATGATTACGATAGTTTTGCCTTGATGCATGCTTAGTCATTTGCCATCACTTTCTATGTTTCTATAAGGATGATTACGGTAGTTTTGCCTTGATGCATGCTTAGTCATTTGCCATCACTTTCTATGTTTCTATTAGGATGATTACGATAGTTTTGCCTTGTTGCATGCTTAGTCATTTGTCATCACTTTCTATGTTTCTATTAGGATGATTACGATAGTTTTGCCTTGATGCATGCTTAGTCATTTGCCATCACTTTCTATGTTTCTATTAGGATGATTACGGTAGTTTTGCCTTGATGCATGCTTAGTCATTTGTCATCACTTTCTATGTTTCTATAAGGATAATTACGGTAGTTTTGCCTTGATGCATGCTTAGTCATTTGTCAGGGTCAAAAATTAGGATATTTGACTCAGTTTTTCCATTGCAATCTCCTCTTTAAATGCTAGAATGAAGAATTAATTTAAGGTTTGGGGAATTGTTTAATTCAATGCGGTTCATTGCATGCACTGTATAGAGGCAGCATACAACCCCTCAAATGTTATATATTGAATTATTAACTGTATTATACCGGAGGATGTGGCACTTACATTAACAGTAGCTCTGTCAGTGTACCTGCAGGTACAATACAGTAAATATTGAAATAAATGTAAAATGTATTGTTTTCTTTTTTAACTATATGTCAACAGTGTACATTCATAAATTACTACTATGACAGAATGAATATGTCAGCATTTACACTGTCACCATTCATTTTGGTGTGCATAGTACTAGTGTCGACATATTCAGTGTCTGGAATATGACTACATCCCTACCTAACAACATCCAGGGCAGAACTTTCCCAATCAGGATAATGGTCCAGAGTGATAGAACAAGGGATTACTCCACCTAAATTGTAAAATGTGTTCCTATATTGTAAACAATTTCTACAACGTGGACAACTTATTCTGTTGATAATTTAACTGTTTCATGAACAGAAATCTCCAAATTTATTTATATATATAGTTAAAAATGACTTACAACTGAGCTTTGGAGTACTGTAAAAACATTCATGAGTTTGCATTTTCCTACTCAAAAAAATTCAAACAATTAGAAATGTGGAAATTTTTTTCCACAAATAGCAATGCGGGTATATCCTTTCCAGCACTTATTATACTGGATTTTTATTTTTAATTAGTGTGACTCTCTGGAGATGGAACCTTTTTACCACCAGGCTTTTTCAAAATCTGTGAGAAAACAATGAGAGGTTCTTTTAGAACATTATTTACATGATTTTAATTAATGATCATAATCTCTATGGTCATTTCTGCAAAAGAGCATTTAATCCTGTAACTAACTACATGATTTGCATTTTAGAAAAAAAAATATGCAATAACAAAAAATATGCGGGCCCTGCAGGCTTATTGTCTGTGGGTTATTTTTTTTCCATCCCGCTCAAACGAGACTTATTTTTAGAGAATTTGGTTTGTTCCTCCTCCAAGTCCCATTTCAGACCATAACACCTGTTTTTCATGCAGAGTAAACTGGTGAAAAACTAAAAGTTTGCTGCTTTTGCCAAGACAGAACATAGCCCTTGGCAAGGTTACCTTTGAAAACAGTTTTTCATGCAGAGACAGTATACAAGCTGCATCGCCGCTGCCAAGATCCTCTGACTAATGAAGGGTCGGAGCAGTAGTGTATTCTTTTCATTGCTAGCGGCATGTATATGTAGCATTCTGCTGAGGAGAGTCACTCTACCGTTTCAAACAAAAGCTAGAAGTTTAACCTTCTAGGAGCAAGGTCAATGTTAGTTTTGTATTGATGACACAGAAGAAAGCGACTTCATAGCAAAATAAAAGACTAATTCTTTGCTAGCTGAAACTATGCAACAGCCTGTTTTCAATTTTATTATTTATTTTTTTAAATGTAAGTCACAAGGGGGACTTTTTGTGTTTTGGTATTGACAAAGTTAGTGCTTAAATAAATGAGCTCTTTACATTTTTAGTTTAACTCACTTCTCTTTAGAATATTAAATCCTTAGATAGCAAATAATATATGTGCATAGTTTATCTCGGAAAAGTCATCTTTCATGGAGTGTATATGCATCCAAGTTCTTTACATTCAAACAATAATGGTACATGTGCTGTTAAAATACGTTGTTTTGTATAATGGTTGTTTTGTAAAATAGATGTCACTTAGATTTATGAATCAAATATGAAATATATCCAAGGCTCCTCCTTATGTGTGTCAGAGTGTAGATTAATTGGGGAAAAACCAAAGAAAATAAGTTTATTTACTTTTAAAGTGATTGCAGTGTATTAAGGATTAAGCATGTGCAGTGTATACTAGACAGCAAGCTCTTGCAAGCAGGGCCCATGTCTTATACACATAGGGCCTGATCCAGACTAACGCCGCCCGCCGTAAATATTTCTGATGTTGCCCGGCGTAGTTAGGGAAACCCGTTCCTTAGGATCGGACGTCCCAAACTGTTGCATAGTTACAGCAAGGGCGGCGTTCCTCGCCGTAACTACGCAACTGTTATAGAAGGAAGACAGGCGGAGGGAAGGGGCGGGTTTGGCCTGTTACGCTTCTATGGCCAGCGTAATTTCACACTGTTACGCTGGCTGAAGTTAGGGTAGCCTTCAGCCAGCATAACAGTGTGTAATTATGCCGGCCACAGGGGGGTGTAGGGGGAGTGCACCAGAGCTACGCTGGCCATACTTACGGACAGCGGCCCAGCGTAGCTCTGGATCAGGCCCATTATGTGTTTCTCTCAATACTTAGCAGCTACGCTGAATATAAATAGTGATTGCCTTTATAATTAATCCAGTATGCCTATTCAAATGCCCTTTGTAAAATTTTCCAGATGGTTTACGAAAGTTAGCCAAAGGGCAAAGTTATTTTCTTAGCTAACTCAGAAAGTGATGTCTACTAGTTTGGGAAACTGTTGTACAGTGCACTTAATCGTTCATGAGGATCTCTTATCCATTCCTCATCATTCTCAAGTTTTGGCAGCTCTCAGAGCTCTTGTCATTAGGTCATTATGTGAGTCACAGAGTGGTTTGCCCCTGAAATAGCTGTGTTGACTTATTAAGACTCGGGGTTTTTCAATTTTTTTTTTTCCATAGGAGCTGTTGAAAGCAAATGGACATTTGCCAATTAACACCACAATATTAAGTTACTTATTATTTCTTTTTTGTGTATAGTATGTGACATCTGATAAACAGCACTTTATATTTTGTATACCAGGACAGCTCTCACAATGATGTTGTAATGGAAGTAATTGAATAGAGCCCAGCTAGAAATTGGTAACTGTTGTTGAAAATAATATCCTCTGGGTGAGTCAGTCACTTCCTTTTCTGTCATTGCGCTACTTGATGCTCTTCATACTAACTGTTTTTCTTAGCAGAGTAACTCATTCTTGTCTCGCTGGTGATATGCCTTTCCATGTTTACTTCTAAATTAACTACTTTCAGTTGTGACAATTATATTACAGAAAATCTGCCCAGAAGAGCCTTCATAAAGCATTGTTATTCTCTTATTGAGTGCTCAAAATACATACAATAAAACAGTTGTTTAATTTAAGTCAGGGTTTCTCAATATCGATCCACATGGACCCCATACTGTCTGTTTTCCTAATTTCTTCATAGAATCCAAGCGATATGAGTACCACCTGTGGATCTTTTAAACTGTGTCAGCTGGACTTGCAATGTTAGGGGTCTCTGGGGACCTCGTTTAAAATTCAATTATTTGTGGAAACCCTCCATATATAATTATGCAAATGTAATGCAGTTACCTTCTTCTGGCTTGTAGGATTTGTCTAGCCCTGACAAAAGCAGACAATTTGTGCATTTATCCGTGAGACTGTAGGCTATTAATTTGCCAGGTTATAAGGACATCTCTAATTGCATTATGTTTATAGGTTATTTGTTTCTATAAATGTCATTATGATCATTTAAATATTCCTTCTGTAATTTTATTGTTCAAAGTCTCAGACTATATAGCGTCTGAATGTTCTGCCTTTATGCATTTATCAAATACCTTAATGCACAAATTCCCAGTCATCAAATATTTCAAATCGGTGGGAGTCGCCGCCACGAAATGGGTCTTTTAAAAGTAGAGAGTTATTTGCGTCTGTCTCTATTTCGAAAAGGATGCCATTTTTTATTGTTCAGAATGGGTAAGCATACTTACCCATTCATTTTTGAGAAACGCTGCCACAGACCTGCCACACCCACGGCAGAACCACTACACCCGCCACAGGCACACTGCACCAACCAAAGAGGTGAGTAACACTTTCCGGGGACTTTTAGGATTAGACAGCTGAAAAGGGAGGGTTAGGGTAATGAAAGGTAAGGGGTTAGGGTAAGAATAATGGAAGGGGATGGTTATGGTTAGGGTAACGGAAGGATAATCTTCGGGTTAGGCTGAGGGTAGGGGAGTCTTAAGGTCAGGCTGGAAGTCTTAGGATTAGGCTGCAGGGAAAGGAGTCCTAGGGTTAGGCTGCAGGGAAGGAAGTCTTGAGGATAGGCTGCAGGGAAGGGAGGGTTACTGTTAGCATAATTGAAGGGGAGGGTTAGGGTAAGGATTAGGGAAAGGGTTGGGGTAAATTTATACTTACCATTCGAAACATCGTATTCGGTACTCTGGGGATCGATTGCTTTGTCTCTTCGTGGCAAATGCAATGGATTTCCCAGCCAGTTCTGAACTTTTGAAAAAGAGCCATTCGCAGCAGTGACCCACACTCATTTTAAACAATGTTTTTTTTTCTTGACACAATGTTAAGTAGATTATGGCCCTTACTGGGTCTTTTATGTTATCAGATCGGCTATCTAATCAAACAGTTGGATATTCTAGAGCCATGTTGTTGGGGCATACGTGGTCATTATTATGTAATCAATAGTTTTGAAATCAAAAGCAAACTGGACATGGACTAAATATTAAAGCGTTCAATACATTTGACAAACATCAGGACAGGTCATTGTTCACTAGTAGCTGTCATAATATCACCTGAAGTTATATGCGGTCTGTGGTTCTCTATTATACCCCGAAGCTATTTTATGACAGGCACGGGCCCTCTGTGTCAGAGATTATGTATGCTGTAGCACTACATGAATATCTTGGCCAATACTATTTTGTAATCACTTTGATTATATCACTTACAGGGGAAGCAGGGTTGTCAAGTCAATTGGAATGTTTAACATAAATGATTCAAATATTTTTGTCAACCGGTAGTTGAATTACTTGTATTGATGTGACATTGTAATAGAAATTGTGGGGGACATGGCATTTAAAATTATATTGTGTTTGATATTTAAGCTATTTATAACTCATGGGAAGCATCTGGATTGCCTCTAGCTTTCTTGCATTGTTTCTGGTGTAGTTAAGCTTATGAGATATGATTTTTACAACTGTGTCAACTGCCGAGGTCAGAACATTAGCATCTCGTGGAGTCACAGAATTTTGTAAGCCTAAAGTCACAATTTTTGCCAATTTCCCTGTAACAATTATTATGACATGATGTGGTTAAAATCCAGTTACGTGTCTGGCAAATGAGACTCCCAACTTAAACAAATATATGTGAATGCCATTATTAGCTGCATTTTATTCTCTTATAAAAGTGTCAGATATCCGCCTTCTAACTTAATTAGGTTTCTTTTGACAATCCATTCAGTTGAGAGAGCAATATCAGTAGGTTACAATCCCCTTAAAAGCAGTCATTCCCTCTGGGGCAAAGAATAAAAAGTACAATGTATAATTTTCTACTGATTGTAATGTCTGCTTTGTGAAAATGATACAGCGGTTCTTATCTCTCCACTCTACATGAAGTCTTAGCTGTTGCTATATACTTTGTAGCTGCTGTCAATCTTTATTTATATAGGGCTTCAAAAGGTTCTATATGATAGACAATAAATTTAACAGGAGTTGTTTAAAAGGAGAGACAGATGAGAAATCACAAAGACAAGGAAACAATAAAGGTAATTGAAGTTACTTATACAAAGTATATAGTTGGGCTATTTTCAGATTATTATGTTTAGGCTGTTAAAACTGACAACATCTAGTGTAAGTTAATAATTCACATATTATTCTTAAGGAAAGATCAACTTTAATAAAGCCCCTGCCTCCTAACTATTTAAATGATTTTAATTCACTGTTAGTGTAATCTGTAATTCCTGTGACACTGAGGTCCCATGAGGTGTCAAAATGAATGTACAGGAGCTTTACACGTTGAGGGCCAGGCCTGATATTTCATTATACTAAACTGAACCAGAACCATAGAGGCAAATTCATTTGAAAGCGATGTGCCTCTGGATCGTCACATCACAAGAATCTATATAACAGATTTTATCACGCACTCCATAGAGGAGCAAGGTAACATCCTGGATTTTCAGCTACCGTTATAGACAACTTTGCGGCCAATCCTGTCATTGCGCTCAATTAAATCTGCCGCAGTGTTATGATTCTCAAGAAACAGCTAAATTTCATGCAGACATGTAAAAAGGTGAATGCAGACAAATTCAGCAACTATGATTGTTACACTTCAGTTTAAATTGTGTTTATATTAAGTATAGTTTCCACTTTAAGGGTTCATACCTACAATACTCATTTGAATAAAAGCCTTGATGATATTTAGCAACCTCCAAAAGCATATTGCTAGCGTCATGCTAAACAGTCAGAGGATATAACAGTTAAGTGCCTTATGTATAGAAACATTATATTTTATTTTGTTTTAAAAGTGGCTGTGTAAGTATCATCCCTCTAAAGAAAGTGTGTAAGAATATAATATATCCCATCATTTGAAGAAATTGTTTTGTACAAGGCTAATAATGACAATGAGCTACACATGTAAAGTAATGAAGGAAAGGTTGAATATTGCCAGGAAACAGAACTTGACAGTGAATAAAATCCATTTGACTCAGAGATTCTGTCAATTTCCCAATCTGCTTTCACACAGTAGAGTTTAATCAATACTCTCCCATGCTTTATGTTTAATTAGGCTTATGTCTACTGCACACATTTTTAACTGTCTACATAACTAACTCTGCTGCTTTTTTTTTTGTTTTTGCTACTTCCAATTTAAAATTTCCCAATACGACAATACTTGCTACCACTCCCTGTATGTCAAGCATTGCATTGCTCAGAAAAGGATATATGTAAAAATGGTAAAATGAGATAAAACTCCTCTGGTGTTGTTATTCTGATCCTTCAGTGATAAGTTCATCCAAAAGCATGTTTAAAGTAATGTGTTTTGCAATTTACTGCTTTGTATGAGCTACAACTATATTGTCAGATTTAGTAGTTTTATATTTTAAATTCATTTGTATAATGTAACTTCAAAATATAGTAAACAATAATGAACAAAACCCCTACTCAGAGCTGGCAAACCAGAAATGATTATTTTTTGTAAAGCAACACTAATTTCAAAATTGTTTACAACTCCTCATTAGAACCCTCTATATTAGGTCCTATCTCTGATTTAATTAACCAAAGCTTTAGTTTTCATTCACATTGGAGTTTCCCTTTAATTTAGTTTTGTAGAATTTCATATTTTAATCTTTTCATATCACTGTATCATCCCCATGATTAATTTTGTTGGCATAAATATCATTTATAAATGCTTAGTAGTAGTTGTTGCACTTGGAAATGGGAAGTGGATTAAGGTGGCTGCTGTACCCATTGTAAGTATCTAACCTCTATGTGTCCTGCTCTGTAACTAAAAGATATAGGATTTTGTCTTTTTTTTTTAACTCAGTTTTATTAAATAGCAAGAACAATATACATACATGTGGCACAAAGTCATATTACATGGGTTGAAATACAATGTACATTGATTGCAAATGTAGTATCAAATGGTAAACATCAAGGAAGGAATATTGTGTTTTCCTTTTCCACCAGTCTTTTAAACTTGATATTTATTAAAGCAAATGTAGAGTGAAAAAGAAAACCTAAACATTTTGTACAGAGTCACAGGTATTTAGATGTACCAAATAAGGTGCAGTGTACCATTGTCAAACAGTAAAAATAGTTAAGGCACAGTGTACTAAACATTGAAAAAAGTCTCATCTTATTTAAAAGAAAATGGGATGTAGAAAAATATAAAAAGTTTTAAGAGTTATTTGTCCTATTAGACAAAGGCTGAGAAAAAATGAAAGTTTTAGGTAGTTGGGGGGGGGGGGGGTTGTCACCTGACCCCCCAAAAAAGGAGAGGGGAGGTAAGGGAATAGGAATGTTGCAAGAGCCATGGTGACCAGATTTGCATAACCTATCTTCTTTTCCATGTAAGTAGTGTGTGATACGATCCATGTGGGCGACATACCAAATACAATTTTGAAGGGCAGAGAGAGGGGGTGGCTCTGTTTGTTTCCAATGTTTGGCTATCTGGCAGCAGAGATTAATCAAGGAGACAAAGCAAACAGATCCAAGGATCTGGAGAGTCGAGAGAAGAGCCACCACCTCATCCCAGAAGCTAGAAATTTTGGGGCATGTCAACCAAATGTGTATGAACGTGCCCTTGTAACCATGGCCTCGCCAGCACATAGGAGCTGTAGTAGGGTATATTTTAATTTATTTATCAGGGGTAAGATACCACCTATAATATAATTTATAAGCGTTCTCTTTAATACGAGTTGAATTGGAGAATGCAGCCACTGCCTCTCTAACCTTTGTCCAGTAGTCCTCATCTGGTGGGGGTCCTATATCCCTCTCCCATTCCCTCTCATGCTTGAAGCCTGTATCTAATGTGGCCTCTAAAAGGATCCCATATATCGAGGAGGTCATACCTCATTGCAAAAGGAGCAGATAAGCACAGTGATTCAAATGTGGATAGATCTATTCTCCTAATCTCTGCGATGGGAGGTGTCAGGAAATGCTTGAATTGAATATATGATATTCTAGGAAATTTAAAAGAGCGTAGGGTACTGAGTTCGCTATTCCTCTAAATATAGAAAAGTGCGCTCCAACTAGCTGATGCATTGCATAACAAATTCCCAGAGAGTACGTGCGGGAGAGGCCCACTGAGAATTCTGGGTTATCCCAAAGTGGGAAAATATAGAGTGGGGGTGGGGGGATCCCAAGGTAGGGCTTACTTCTGTCCCAGAGGGCAAATGCAAATTTTGTAGTAGGCATCTGGTCTGCGAGAGGGAGTACAACTTTCTTAGGGAGACCCAACAAGGAGGAAAGATTAAAGAAGTGAAGGTGTGCTGTCTCAATATCGACCCAAGAAAGAGAGGAGGGGGCGCAAAGGACGCCACCACCTGGCTGAGATGTGCAGCATAATAATATATTTTCAGGTCAGGGAATCCTCTGCCTCCCACCTCTCTGGTAGATTTTTTGAGGAGGGAAAGTCATATCCTAGGGGGTTTATAATTCCATATGAACTTTGACATAGCCTGTTTAAGTGTACGGAGTTCGGTTAGGGAGATCCCCACCAGCAGGCAATTAAGTTAGAGAATTCATTTTTGCTGCCACGATCCTACCCAGCCACGATATAATCAGGGACTTCCAAGAGATCAGATCTTCCTTCATTTTCTTGAAGAGAGATGGGTAATTCTCTCTATATAGGGAGTCATAGGTTGGGGTAAGATAGATTCCCAGGTATTTGAATTTAAATTGGGAAACAATTTTCTCCCTCTCCCTGGTTGGGCAATGCAACAACATGGCCTCCGATTTGGAAACATTTATCTTATACCCAGACAAGTGGCCATATTCCTCCATCATCTGAAAAAGACAGGGGGGAGAAATTTTCGGCTGTTGGGGTGTTAAAAGAATATCATCCGCAAAAAGGGACAGCTTGCTCTCCGTATCCCCAACAAACACACCTTCAATAGCTAGAGAGGCCCGAATAGTAGCATATAGGATTTTGTCTTAACGCACATGCACAGAAATAAGTAGTCACGGTTTTAATCTTTTGAGACCATTGCAATGAGCAACTGTGGGTAGAGTGACTTTGTCAAATCCCAATGGGAATATTACTGTGTGACCAGGTGGCTACTAAGTTCTACCCCCTGATTTGCTTTATAAGCATAATGGGGTAGATCCAGAACTCCGCTTACAATCCGTTTTCTAGCATAGCGTATTTACGCGTGCGTTCCTTCTATACACCCCTAGGCGCACCCCTTGAATGTACATACATTGACCTATTTCCGCTTTTCAAACAATACCTTAACTTTTGGCCATGTATTCGCTATCGTCCGCACACGTATGGATGGGCAACGCGGACTTACGCAGCTAAGCACGCCCATACTGTACACTTTAAATGAAAACCCCGCCTACATTGCGTAATTTAGACGTACTTTTGTCTCACGTAAAATTGGCACGCCCACACGTACAAATTTGCGCAACTAATACGTGTATGGCCAATACGCTCAGAGTTATGTTACGCAGCGTATCATCTGTCGTGCCCATGCTCAGTACATACAAAAATCACGATTTTACATGTCCGCCAGGCGTAAATTCGCACAGACGTAATGTTTGTTTATTTTTAATTAGTAATTCTAATATCTATTATTTCAACTTGTTATTGTTTTTGGTGCACTAAATAATAATATTAGCCAAGCAATTATGGGCAGAAAGTATTGAGTTTAAACTCTACAAGCTTTACTAGATATATATATGCTGAACCAGTTTGTAAATACAAGTTACATTTTATTTGGCAGTTTTTAATTTTTGGGCCTAAAGCAGGAAACAACATAAAATGTTATGAGCTGGATTCAAACTTAAGTAAGTGCTTGAACTTAGTTACTCCTGGGCCAAACCATGTTGATTGCAGGGGAATCATATTTAATCTGATGCAGTATTAGAGTTGAGAGGTGATGTTTCCTATCCCAAGACTAAATAACAGTGTGATAGTAAAGCTATCTGGTCAGTATCTGTGTGCAGTAAGCAATTCAAAGATATATCTCTGCATGCAAAGAATACAATTAACTTGACTCCCCCTGCAATCAACATGGTTTAGCCCAGGAGTAACTAATTTCAAGCACTTACTTAAGTCTGATCCAGCACAATTAACAATTTTAGCAAACATTTGAAGTCTTACCAGTGTGCCAGTTCAGGCACACACACTACCGCCAGAACTGTAATTGGCTGTCCCATATCTCTGCTCAAACGATCCTGACATCATAGATTTAAATATCCACGGCCACAGTGGCATCACTCCTGCAGAAAGCAGAAGAATCATCATTGGAATTAAGGTCGCAACAGCTTACATACATATGTTGATCAGTAAAATTAAAATGTTTTAAAAATCAAATCAGATGATCCGATATCCTTTGGAATGATTCTACATAATTGTTGTAGTGTACACACTGATCACATATAGTTTGAAACACCCAATAATTATCTGATCTGCACATTAATAGTGCGTAAAACATGTAGTGGTACCAAGCTTAACAAGGGCACATGATGCAACTTGCATCTTTTCAGCTCCCCAGACCATTATTATAAAATTACGAATGCTTGCTTTTGTTTTCGCTTGACGTTGGCTATACCTTTTATTTACTCTTTTGTAATGTAAAAACTCAGCACCTTTTGTGTGATGGGAAACAATGAGTGTAGTTTGCACAAGCTGACAGTATCCTTATAATAATATGGCTTTTCTCTTTATGTATTGCTGTATATTGCTATATGTGTTGAAACATCACATAGTGCGTCTGAGTTATGCTAATTTAAATAAGGTCATTCTGCATATAAGTAATTATTTTGATTGTACAAAGAGAGAAACAAATGATATGACATGTTTTTTTTTTTTCTTTTCATACTATTTCTGGTTACATTTGCAGCCAAAGCATTCTGACAAAATGACTAAATGAATCACTTTGTTTATACAAGAAATGTGGGTAATACATTTTTAGAAGAAGTGTTTTCATAGTCAGCAGGTTAACTGCCAGTTCAACATAAATTGGCAGTGCTTATGCTTTTAAATGTTTTTTCTTATTTTTTAACCGGTTGAAGCAATGGAATTTTATTTTTATTTTAAACTTTGTACAATATGTTACATTTATGCATTTATTAAAGTCATCTTTTTCTGCCTGGGCTTAATTTCTATGTTGCTTGTCATTTTTGGCACATTTATTTTATTTGTTCTCAACAAAGTACTATTTAAAGCTTTCTGGCAAAGCATGTATAAGGGGTCATTAGATTATATGTTATTCAAAAATGGAAATAATAGTAGATTCCATCACACTAATATAGGTGACATATGATGTTTTTTTTCTTTATCGTCACATGTTTAAGTCCATTGACAAAAGTTTCATATTCTGCAAAAAAGTAGCATTACAATTTTTTTTTAATTAATACATTTTATTATTGCAAACTGTATAACTTGTAACAAAAAAAAGTAAAGTAACAAACTTTCTTTTCCTTAGCTCGTATTAATTCTGACCTATCTCTAGATTTTAGAATTTCGGTATGTAGCATTGAGAATTATGGTGAATTTTGAGATGTGTAACAGTATGTGCTCATTTTTTCCATATCCAAAGTGTGGTTGTACCTCAGTAAATGTATGTCCCCATAATAGCTGTTATTGTAGGGAGGAAAAGGGAGGTGTTTATGGGGAGACCACTAGAATATATATGGATGTTAAGTTTATTAAGAAAAAAACAGGTTTAAAAATAAAGTATTTTATATATATTGATGACTTTGTCAGCCTGGTTCAGCTTCGTTCAGCTTTGTTTACAGTGAAACGTTCAGGTAAATAAATAGAGACATAATACGGGTTTGTATACCATGGCAATACTGAAAACAAAGTAAAATTTTGATCCATTTATGAGTCGCTGTGCCCAGATAAAAACTGGCTAAAGCATTCTCTACTGGGTAAGTCAGCATGCAGAGCATTACATTTTACATGGCAGTTTCTATGTATGGTCAGATTGTGGGCTTTATAAGTGGGTATTATCTCTATGTTTCTATATTTAAGAGAGCCTCCATGCTGAAGAAGTCACTGATTTCTCTACTTTGTCATTGTCTTTCTGACAGTGCTGTGTTCTTTAGTATTACTTTAGTATTACTTCCCAACATAGGAGGTACAGGAGTTGGGGTGGGAGCCATGGGTGTGTGTTGCCACCTTGAACTGCCCTTTTTTGAAAGGGCCATTTTTTTCCCAGGCAGTTGTGAACTGGCTGGGAAATTGATTGCTTCTCTCCTGCAAAGGAGAAGCAATCAATCCATCGAAGAAAGAAGATAGAGCTGTGATTGGTGACTATTAATGTAAACCCAACCCTTACCCTAATCCTTACCCTAAATCTCCCCTTACAACCCAAACCCTCCCTTCCCCGCAGCCTGAACCTAAGACTCCCTTTTCTGCTGCTCGACCCTAAGAATTTTTTTCTCCACAGCCTGACCCTAAGTTGCTCTTCCCTGTAGCCTAACCTAAGACTCCCTTCCCCGCAACCTAACTCTAAGACTCCCTTCCATGCAGCCTAACCCTAAGACTCCCTTCCCTGCAACCTTACCCTAAGACTCCCTTCCCTGCAACCTAACCTTGTCCTTGTAACTGATAGAGCTAGGCAACCTCTTAACCCCCTCCCCTCTGTTTAAAATGGCTATGCACACTACTGGCAGGTAGCATTGCACCCTACATTACTGCTCTGCATAGAAGAGAATGAGTGAAGAAACAAACCTCTGCCCCAGATAGGTTCTTATGCAGGACAGTTCTGCCAAATACTGTGCATTTTGGAGTTAAGTTACTATTTATATATCACATCATTCTATGGATTTTCATCTCGGTTTTAATATTCCATCATACCAAACTCCTTATATTCTTGTCACCAACTTCTCATCTGCTTTTCACTTTCTAAATATTGCATGCTTGGGACCACATTTGACTATAGTTTTTGTCAGGGGAACTAATTATTTATATAAAGTTTACAGAGTTCATTATTTTAACCATTTTTATTAATAATATTCAACCAGTTTATTACCTGCCATGGCAGCCTCGGGACTATTTTTTTGAAGAGTGGGGGGGAGGGATATAAATGAGCTGGGGAGGGCATGGGAAAGGGATGTCCGTGGTAATTTTCCATCTTGAGAAGGAAAATAGGCATGGGCACTTAAAGTAGCCACTCTTAAGTGCCTTTAGGGACGGGGGAAAATGGGGGAGGGACCAAAAACTTAGGTGTGGATATATGCGTGTCCTCACCTACTTATCTCATTCACAACTATGAATCAGACCTATAATGAGATAACAGCACATCTATATCTGTATAATGCTACTGCAGCTAGATTAGGTTGAATCACAGGCAAATAGAATAGTTGTTGTTCAGTATACTAATATTACAGTCTGTCTGTCCCTGCACAGAGTGAACTGGAGGTAGTTAGTCTCATTTTTTTCCCACATTTCAAAGTTTTTGGACCTGATCCAGAGTATGCGGTGTACATCTCATCCAGAAACACACAACCATGGACAGGACATAGAGAAGAAAGTGCAGACATGTCATACTTGCAATCAGAGCTGCATGGGTATAGGCTGTGTCCTGTACAAATGTTTGCATTTGAAACTCCCTTTTTTTTTTAAAATCAGTTACATTAATTCCTGAGCATAGATGCAGTATTCCGCTGCTATTATAGTATTAAGAGAAAAAAATATATATTTTAATCACCATTTAATTCACATATTTTATTAAAATAATTTTATAATATGTAGATTAGTCTTTTTTTTTTTTTAACAAAAATTTTAATTTACCTATAATGCGCCTATTTCGTACACCATCCCCTAAGAAGCTTTTCTTACAAGTGCAAGAACCTTTCACTGCTGATATGCCTATTTAATGACCAAATGACCGCTTTTCTCATGTAAACATTGTGGAACTTCCTGTTCCACAAGGACAGAGCAGATGGATGTGGACACAGGCGGATGGACAGCAGTGCGCCAATCTTTCTGAGCTCACTCCAATTGTGGGCATGCACAGT